>JANDJT010000131.1:124078-138805 GCA_024331685.1 Stegophilus panzeri | reverse complement strand
GTTGATATTTCTGTAAAGCTGCTTTGAGACAATGTCTATTGTAAAAAGCGCTATACAAATAAAATTGAATTGAATTCTTCCTGGAAAATCCTCTCACCTCAATCAGACTGAATCGAGAGTGTCTGTGACCTGCTATCTTCAGCTCTGTCCACAGATGTTCTATGGTTCAAGTATGGACCTTGTCTGGGTAACTCAAGGACCCATTCAGAGACTTGTCCCAAAGCCACTCTAGTATTATCTTGGCTGTATGCTTTGGGTCGTTGTCATGCTGAAAATTGAAACATCACCCCAGTCTGAGGTCATGCACACTATGGTTTTTTTTTCAAGGACCTCATTGTATTGGGCACTACCAGGCTTTTGTCAGACATAGGGCTTTGAGTGCTTTTACTCAGGAGTGGCTTCTGTCTAGCTGCTCTACTATTAAGCCCTGAATGATAACGTATTTCAAAGACAGTTGACATTCTGGGAGCTTCTCCCATCTCTGCAGAAGACTTCTAAAGCTCTGTTAGAATGGCCATTAAGCTCTTGGCCACCTCCCTGACCAAGGGTTACTGAGTTTCAAAAGGTTTCAAAGCTTTAGAATAACTTTAAACCCTCTCCCAGATCTTGTCTCAACAAAAATCTGATTGCTGAGGATTTTGAAGAGTTTCTTGGATATCATAACTTGGTTTTTGGTCTGGCATACACTGTGAATTGCTAACACAGGTATGAGACGTTTTAAATATTGTCCATTTAATTGAATTTGCCTTAGGGTCCTTTCACACTGAGTGCGACGCGATAAAGCGAAGCAAATCGCAGACGAACGATGCTTTCACACCAAACGCGAAACGATTGATCACTTTCAGCCAATTCACGCCTGCAGGATAGGTGGCGCTGACTGAGAATGCATTTTATGCCTGCACACTAAGTGGCCCAACCCACTATTCTACCCAGAAAGGAAGGCAGAAAGTTTTTTGAACAGCACCATCAAGCTGTTTTAGTATGAATGAAATAATGTGAAATATAACAATAACAATAGTGGGACAAAACCAGAGTTTAATGCCCAAGACCATCCCACTTTTTTTTCGTGGTGGAAGAGCTTTGATAAATGAAGTGACAGTTCAGTTCTTACTATCCCGTTATATTTATTACTGACATGTTCCAACAAGAATATAAAGATAAATAACAAATGACATACTAAGTATTGTTTCCTGCTACAAAAAGTCCAACTGTAACATTATTTAAAAAAAATTTGCATTCAAACAAATATGAAATATTTCAGTAAGAAATATACTTTATACTATGGCATGACAACGGTTTGTTTATATCTCCATGGTACACGTGTGCATGTGTGTGTGTGTGCGAGTGCGAGAGAGCATGCACGCTGAGAAAAAAAAAAAAAAAGACACACTGGATGAAAAAAAAAAAGTGTCACTTTGTTGTACTGTGAATGATCGCGCCTGGTGTGAATAGCTCCATGGGGATCTATTGTTTCTATTCAAGCGCATCATCACATCAAACAGTCGCATTGCTTAATCACGCTCAGGGTGAAAGGACCCTTAGGTGGACTCCAGTCAAGTTCTAGAAACATCTCAAGATAATCAAAGCTAACAGGATGCACCTGAGCCCAATTTGGAGAGCCTTAGCCAAGCGTCTGAATACTTATGGAAATGAGAGGTTAATGGCAAAATTATTTAATCCATTTAAAATTTAATTTAGACTGATGTGTTAGACAGCACTCTCCACCAATTGTGATATAACTTGGAAGAATGGTATTCATCCCAGTACACTTCTGTTCTGGTGGTACATAGTAAACAGTGTGTGTGTATATGTCATCTGTCTAGTTAGTGCAGCAGTTTAATTTCAGCCAAGGATTCCAAAAGGGTGTCAGATGACCAAGGTCCACAGCTCTCATCATGAATCAATAAGAACTGCATCGTGCAGTAAAACCGCCATTACTACGGGGTTTATACACCACCCACCCACAAGTAAGTCACAAGCTAACAATTCAAGATTTCTATTCTACTGTAGTTTCAATCAATGCTGGTTGGTGTTGACATCTTGTGTCTTCTGTTTCCTTATCATTGGCTGTATCTCTGAGCAACAGCTATACAGTACAGACTTCAACATTGCAAAACAGGATGCAGAGAAATTGGGAAAGCCTGACCTATGTGATCATTTACTCTACTCTGAGTTTGCGTCTGAAGACACAGACTTTAACCTGTGTTCAGAACTGTTTCTAGGCATAGGCGAACTAGGCAGTCGCCTAAGGCGCCACCAGCTTGGGGGCACCAGTGAGCGCCCCAATGCCCCCTCCCAACTCACACACCCACAAGATGGAGAGTTTATTATTATTATTATTATTATTATTAATAAGTAAGTCATTTAGGTTTTTTTTTTCTATTTTAATCAGGTAACACTATGATTGCATGCAATTATCTGGTACTCCTGGTGATAGTGAGCATGCTGTTAGGAAGAGAGATAGAGATGTTCGTTTTTAACTGGTCTTTCATCATGAAAAGGTCAAAGCCATCAGAGGCTCAGTATCACAAGAAGGAAAAAAAAGAGGATGAGAAAAAGAAAGAAATATAAAAAGGTATTCGACTAGTAATATGTACGGTAAAGAACTGTTTTGCCACCTATTAACACCCATTAGTGCTCCATCATGACGAGCATAACACGTTCACAAAGGACACGCTGTCCTAGCAAGAATTTCCAATGTGTTAAAACACATTTAAGCAGCTGAATATTAGCATAATAAAGATAGCATTTTTTTAAAATCCATCAGAAAGACAGTGATCAGAAACTAATGTTTAGTGTATATTGAAGATAGTGTTGTTACTATGACAACCAGTGTAGACCTGCCAAACTACTGCAGTCTGAACAGAAAAAAAGTATAAAAGTTATTGTACATGAATAATTTTCTTATGCTTTAAATGTATAACTAATTGCAGTTACAAACAGACAGGCTTTGTGATGTGGGTGTGTGGATGAGAATCTGTTCATTTATGCAATAGGAATCTCACCTAGGGTGCCAAAATGGCCAGAAACAGCCCTGCCTCTGTTCAAGGCTATGCTTGTTATTGAGTCAGGGCTTCATAAACATATAACTAAAGAACATAAATAGTTTCTTTTCTATAGGAAAAAGTAAACTTATATCTGGATTTTTGAGAACTTTTTCAAGATCATTTCTGAAGACAAAATATCAGAAATGCTAAGACAGTGCTTATAACCTGGCCTTAATATAAAAATGCTGCTGTCCTGAAATATCGTTGAATCTACTAAAAATACAAGCCAAACAGGTGTTTACAATACAAAAACAGTTCCGCATTTAGGAAGAAAATAGTGCTTTATCGTAGTATTACTTTTTAAGAAAATAAGGCAATTTGACCAAAAATAAATAACTAAATAAAAAGACATAAAACAGAAATGTCCAAATTCTCAAATCGTCTCTACTCATCTGGCAGCAAATCACAGAGGGCGCTGTCGCATCGGGAACAATTTCATCTTGTCAAAATATCTACTATCGAAATAAATAGCTAGCATTATTCCCCGAGTATAATTTAAACTAGCTTGATGTGTTAAAATGAACTGTTATACATTCAATCACGTTCAAGAAGAACTACAGTAGCAAGCTTGCAACTAAACAGGTAGCCAGTCGAGTGCATCAATTTGATCATCGGGCCTTTTAGATGAATATGGACAAATTTCATGTAATAATACGATTAATTAACCTGAAAATACTAAGGAGTTTAAGTAAGTGCACAAAGGTGTCATTTAAAGGCATCAACCCAGTGTATGACGTTAAAGTAAGTTATAGTTAACTAGCTAGCCAACCGAGTGGCTAGGTTTTAAAAGTACAATAACTAAAACCAGTCGACCTTTTCAGCAAAATGTAATAATATACTCCTAAGGCTTGAAAGTCCTTCACCTGCCATCTTTCCAAATTGTTTATACTAGGCTGTAATACGGATGCCCGCCTAAAAGAAATGACATTAGCAAACGGGTTTCCCTGCATCAGTGCAGCAAGTACATCTAGCTAACCATAGCTAAAAGAACAAAGGTACGTGCAACGCTTTACCTGAGGGGTTAATACCAGATGCGACTTGTTTCCGTCTCTGTTCCCTCAACCTCCCAAAACGCGTCAACGTCTCTGTCCTTTTTTTCGGTAACTATGCCGCTGAACATTGACAACTGCGCTTCGCTCAGTAATGAAACTCAGGACGGCGCCATGTTCGGTTCACACAAAGCGCAAGAGTGCGCATGGGTCAACCACCAGTTTGTCACGAGGCTGTCAGCTGGTTAGAGAGACAGGAAGTACCGAAAAAAACGGTGTGCAGGTTAATTATTTTTTGTTTGTTTGTTTGGCTTTTTTATTCATATGCAAAGGCTGTTGGCAAGTTCACTGGAAGTTACCAGCAAATAAAATACAGTCGCTTCCCAGAGAAAACACCAGAATGTCAGTTATAACAATGGCGTTTTTCACTGAACACAGAGTATTTTTTTTTTAATTGAATTTCTTTCTTTCTTTTTTATTGAGTTTTTTTTTTTTTTTTTTTTTTTCCCCAAAAAAATAATCAGTATAAACAGTAATGAATAAATGGAGCATTAACAATATACAATATTTGGGGGGGGAATACAAAGTGAAAAGAAAAGGAAAAACAGCAGTGTGGTCAAATTCAGAATTACAGTACCATCATGAGCATTTAAGTATACAAAGTAGACTAATAATCAATGCCAAGACAATTCAAAGGAATTGTCCACAACTTCTGAAATGATTTAGATTTATCCAGCCTTTTCCAGAAGTATAGTTTCTTTAATCATGATTATCCAGTCCTTAATAAGAGGTGGTTCAGTACCAACCCATTTATTCATAATTAATTTCCTCCCTAACATCAGTAAAGTGTTAAAGACATCTGAGTATTCCAAAAAAGAGGAGGACAATACACACAGCATGCACATGAGTGAGGAGGCTGTAACCTTCTGTCTACAGATAGCTTATCACAAACACCATTCCAAAAATCAGCAACCAAATGGCATTCCCAGAGACAATGAAAGAATGTTCCGATACTATTATTGCATTTAGGACATTGGGGAGATACAGTAGTATTTATTTTGCTATATTTATTTGGAGACATATAAGCTCTATGTACAATATTAATTTGCATTTCTTTGAATCTGTTGTAGACTGAGATATTCAAGTATAGTCTGATAATATCTTCCCAGACAGTTTCATCAATGTCACATTTTAATTCTTACTCCATGCTTTCTCCAACAAAATCAGATTGTCTGCTTTGTAATGGCTTATCATAGAGTAAAATTTGGATAACTTCAATATCCTTAAGAAAAACGTATCTAAAATGAAATCAGAGCTATTCAGGGTAAGACTAGCATGTCTAGTCTGAATGAAACGTCTTATCTGCAGGTATATGAAAAAAAAATCCTTTTGGGGATATTATGCTTAAATGTAACTCATCAAATGACATAAAAACACCCTTATGGAATAAGTCATATATCCTGTATATTCCCACATGAATCCAGCTACCAAATTAAGAGCCCATATTAGTATGGTGAAAATTTGTGGACCCCAGGCCTGACGAGAAGCAATGGCTAAGGTTCATGAAGCCAACATCACGACCAACCAGGTTCTGCTCACGCCTGAAGCCGATGTCACGACCAACCAGGTTCTGCTCACACCTGAAGCTGACGTCACGACCAACCAGGTTCTGCTCATGCCTGAAGCCGATGTCACGACCAACCAGGTTCTGCTCATGCCTGAAGCCGACGTCACGACCAATCAGGTTCTGCTCACGCTTGAAGCCGACGTCACGACCAACCAGGTACTGCTCATGCCTGAAGCCGACGTCATGACCAACCAGGTTCTGCTCACGCCTGAAGTCGACGTCACGACCAACCAAGATCTGCTCATGCCCGAGTCTGCTGACACGGACAAGCAAGTTCTGATCATGCCCGAGTCTGCTGACACGGACAACCAGGATCTGATCATGCCCGAGTCTGCTGACACGGACAACCAGGTTCTGCTCACGCCCAAGTCTGCTGAAACGGACAAGCAAGTTCTGATCACGCCCGAGTCTGCTGTCACAGATAACCAAGCTCTGCTCACGCCCGAGTCTGCTGACACAACCAACCACATTCTGCTCACGCCTGAGTCTGTTGATACAGCCAACCAAGTTCAGCCTGCAGAGTCGATGAAGGACGACGCTCCACCTTCCTTCTCCGCTGAGGATGACGCTCCGCTTTCCTGCTCCACTGAGGACCTCGCTCTGCCTTCCTGCTCCGCTGAGAACGCCGCTCCACTCACAAGAAGGGCTGACGAGACGGTCCACCAAGTCAAGCTCCTGTCTAAAGCTGACGACACAACTTCCCTAGCCTGGATCTTGCCTAATGACCACGGCAAACCAGCCCCAGCCTCATGTCTGCTCCTCGGCTCCTCGAGGAACCTGCTACTTGTCGGACAATGCCTGCATTGGAACCTGAGGGACTGTGAAGACATTTTGCCCAGAGGGCCAAGACCACTGGGAGAGGGAGTGTATTTTGGGGGGGTGTCTGTGATATCACAGCAAGCCAGTGACTACATTTCCCATCCTGCACTGCGGCCTACAAACATGGCCGCCATGGACTGCAATTCCCAGAACACTCACATTCAGTCTAATCACGCACACCTCCGTCAAATTCACAGCACTCACAACAACAGTATAAATATACTGTTGGAACACAATGACTTTGTGAAGTATTGAGTGTTATCACCATACCAAGCATTTGTACCTTGTTCCTCGTTTTTTTTTCATGTTTGTTGATCTTGCGTCTTGTTTCTCATTCTTGATTCTTGCCTTGCCCAATTTATCCCTGTTTGCCAATCGGCTGACCCATTGCCTGTTTCTTGGCCTCGCTATTGTCTCATATTTTGGATTTGTCTACTGTCTCTCTCTAAATAAACTCTTATCTGCATTTGCATCCGTCCTATCCTCCATTACGTGGATCTCGTGACAGTATTACTGTAATATTAGCTACATTCATATAATTAGGAAGTTTAGATGCGTGAAATGAGGTTTTGATAGCTTTCAAGAGGTAGGGACTTATTTTATCATTCATAATCTTAAAAAATTCCACTGGGTACCCAACAGGCCCTGGAGATTTTCCTGACTGTAAAGAATTTATTGCACTTTTAATTTCCAACAGGGAAATGGGGGCTTCTAAGAGTTCTTGTTGTTTATTGTTTATTTTAGGGATGCAGAGATCTTTGAAGAAAGTTTTTTCCAATGTACTTTGTGTATCTATATCTGAGCTATTATTGTCTAAACATCTAATATTGTCTAATATTGTCTAAACGTCTCATTTATTTTTTTGTTGTCTGTTATTCTGCATCCCCAGGGATCTTTAATTGCTGGAATATATCCTTTTATGGAGATCTTTTTAGCTAAGCTAGCGAGAAGGCGGTTGGGTTTATTACCCATTTCAAAAAATCTTTGTCTTGCAAATAATATATCCCTATCTGCCTTCCTGGTGAGCAATTGGCTTAATTGAACTCTCAGAGATATAAGTTCAGGAGTGATTTTGAGGAGTGAGACTGTTTTTCTATTGCGATAATTCTCTTTTCTAGTTTCCTATGCTTGGATAATAAGTCCTTTTTCTTTTTACTAGCAATTATGGCAATTATCATTCCTCTCAGAAAAGCCTTGTATGCTTCCCATATTGTTCTAGGGTCCATTCCATTTGTATCGTTACATTGAAAATATGCATCTGTCTGTTCTTTTAAGTAATCAACAAATTTCTCATCTAGGAGATGGAAAGGATTAAGTTTCTATATACATGATTGGTAATTAGGTTGAGGTGGTAACATAGTAACGGTTACAGGTGCATGGTATGTTAGAGTCATCAGGCCTATATTAGATTTCTCAGCCAATCTTATCATTGTTGATGCCCTTTACATTCCAAGTATGTATCCTTATGCTCAAGTTATAGGTACTACTCATTGATAGTTAGTTTATGAATTAAATGTGTATGTATTAACTGTTTTAAAATGCACACACTGCAAAGAGAAAATAAAAATCATAACAGTAAATGAGTAACAAGTTAAACCACAATAGCTTGAAACACAAAAACCAAAAACCCCCCTGACTAAAAACAGAACTGTGCAGGTGTACAATAAACTTTTAGCCCCAAACATGAACGGGGGATGTAACAGTGTGAGAACACAAAAAATACTACATTTGTATCCTGTTAAGGGTAGCCAGAAAAACAGAAGGCAGAGAGGTATGTGGGAGCCTTATGTTCATAATTTTGTCAGACGAAGATGTTTCCTCTGAGTGTCATAAGTTAAAGTTATTTGTTAACATTGCTCCAAGCCAAACAGGCTAATGTTTATCACAATCGTCCTATACATTAATTGCAGACTATATTAAATAGTACTTTCGTATTAATCATGTGAAGTTTTGGGAAGATTAGGCATTGTATGCTTGAGTTATAACAAGTTCCTGTTTAATAGCAGTAATAGAACAGTTTAGCACTTAGCTAATTGTTGCTTGCATGTTTTAACATGTTTCTTGCATGTTGCTACTATGTTTAGAATTTCCTGCCATATTTTTATTTGTTGCTAGGAATACATCAATGTAAAATATGTCTGTTCATGTTGCCAGCAGGTGGTGCTATGAATATAACTGAATATTGGCATGAAGATGTCTTCAGGCCAGGATTAGTATAAAACATATGAAGATTGGTGCAGATTGAACATTGTATGTCTGATTTAGTGTAAAACATGTTCGTTCATGTTGCCAACAGGTGGCGCTATGAATATAACTGAATATTGGCATGTAGATGTCTTCCGGCCTGGATTTGTATCAAACATGTGACGTCTGGATCAGATTGAACATTGTATGCTTGAGTTATAACAACTTCCTGTTTAATAGCAGTAATAGCACAGTTTAGCACTTAGCTAATAGTTGCTTGCATGTTTTAACATGTTTCTTGCATGTTGCTATCATGTTTAGAATTTCCTGCCATATTTTTATTTGTTGCTAGGAATACATCAGTGTAAACCATGTCCGTTCATGTTGCCAGCAGGTGGCGCTATGAATATAACTGAATATTGGCATGTAGATGTTTTCCGGCCTGGATTTGTATCAAACGTGATGTCTGGATCAGATTGAACATTGTATGCTTGAGTTATAACAACTTCCTGTTTAATAGCAGTAATAGCACGCTTTAGCACTTAGCTAAGTATTGCTAGCATGTTCTAACATGTTTCTAGCATGTTGCTACCATGTTTAGAATTCGCTGGCATATTTTTATATGTTGCTAGGAATAGATTACTGTAAAACATGTCACTTCCTGTTGCCAGCAGGTGGCGGTATAATTATAAGTGAATATTGGTATGTAGATGTCTTCAGGCCAGGTTTTGTACAAAACATGTGAAGTTTGGTGCAGACTGAACATTGTATGACTGAGTTAGTGTAAAACATGACACCGAATTTGTATGCCGAATTTTGTACATGTAGGTGAAACGTAGCACGAGGCGCACATCATGTTAATTTTGTAGGTGGCGCTATCGAGCCATTTTGCCACACTCAATTCTAAAATCTGTATCAGATGTAAATGTTCACCACTTTTGAGGTGTGTCCAATGTTGCATGAGTTTTTGAACATGTTTAGGCCTCAAAAATGTGATTCGTTTCATATCGAAAATTGTCAGGCTGCCACGGACACACCCTTGAACAAAAACTCAAAAGCTTCGCAATTTAGCATCGGTAAGGTGTTTAGATTAAACTGACTGAATATGATGTTAATTGGATTAAATTTCTAGGAGGATTTCGTAAAAATACGTGGCCAGGAATTGGTTGTTGCCAGCAGGTGACACTATGACTATAACTGAACATTGGTATGTACATGTCTTCAGGCCTAGACTTTTATCAAAGTTTTTCAGTTTGGAGCAGATTGGACATTGTATGTTTGAGTTATAACAATTTCCTTTGTCATGGTGAAACATTGAAATTTGTGAGACCACCATGCCCACGCCATGCAGCGAAAACTCAAAAGCATCATCAAGGCCTTTAGATGAAACTGACCAAATATGATGTCGATCTGATGAAATCTCTAGGAGGTGTTCGTTAAAGAATGAGGCCTGGAAATGGCAAAAAAACGGAGCAAAAATTTAAGCGAAAAATCAAACTGGCTGACTTCCTGTTGAGTTTAGGACATGGCTTCATGAGATTGGCATGTTACACATGTTTACTGAATTTCGTACATGTACGTGAAATGTAGCATGAGGCACACATTGAAATTTTGTAGTCGGCGCTTGTCATATCTAAAACGACCAGGTTGCTGAATTTTCTCTAGTTAGTCAATCAATAATCCTCAACTTACTGATTAAAATGAAGCCACGAACAAGATAGATGAGAGAAGCAAAAATCAAGTTTAGTGTTCAAAAAACAACATGAGATCCACTCAGTGAGACGTCCCAAAGTGATCTGATCTAAGCACAGACTCAATGCCCTATTTGTACAGTCTTATCTTTAGGTTACGCCCAATTAGCTCATTCTTTTGTAATCCCAATATGCTTTATTAATGGCTTTTTTGATTTCCCTTATATCCTAATTTCCTCATTTTGAAATACCATTAGAACCAACTTTTCTCACTCGGAAATCTCCTTAAACCCTATTTTCAGCCACTGGATATCCCCTTATCTTCATGTTTTTCTTTCGGGAATTTAAAAAATTGTCCAAGGCCCTTACTGGCATTTCTACTTCCGGTGACCAAGCTGTGCGCATCTCATCACCCCGTTGTCCTGAACAATTTGGATATTTTATCTTTATTATCTTCATTCTTCATTATGGGTGAGATATATTTTTATTATTGTTTAACATTACACATATTTCTTCTCTAATTCTAAGTTTGTTTATACGTTTTTGGTGCTTCTTAGACATTCTGTGAGTATATGTGTGTATGTGTTTTTCTTAAACATTTTGTGAGTGTGTGGGTGTGTGTGTTTTCTTAACACATAATGATAATGAGTCTTTATTGGTCACATATACATTAGAGCACAGTGAAATTCTTTTCTTCGCATACCCCAGCCTGTCAGGAAGCTGGGGTCAGAGCACAGGGTCAGCCATGATACAGTGCCCCTGGAGCAGAGAGGGTTAGGGGCCTTGCTTGAAGGCCCAACAGTAGCAGCTCAGCAATCAATCAGCAAGCTGGGGCTTGAACCCCCAACCTTCCAATCAGTAACCCAGAGCCTTAACCACTAAGCCATCACTGCCCCAGCTTAAAACTTTATGCTTGTTCCACATCATGTATTGTTTCCTACATACCTGTTTCCTACATTCTTCGCATGTGCTCATACATGTATTTATGTGGATATATTTTAAGTGTTACAACTACTGTTTTATCTCATTTTTGTCCTTTCTCTCTAATCTCTGTCCAGCTGATCAATGCCCACCTGCAGCTGGACTTTCTCTCTCTCGGCTGCTCAATCTCACAGGCCTTGGTGAATATATACATCATCAGCTGGCTTATTTGGCTGTCGATGTTACAGCTCTGCTGGAACGTCTCTGCTCTTCACCTGTACCCAGAGGGTTTCCTCATCCTCCCGTTTATCGTATCATTCCATCGGTGACCTATGTTCATGCTTCCACTCAAACTGAGGCTCGACTGTTTCCCATAACCTCTGTGGAAGGCCCGTTTATTCTTTCCTCTGATGATGATAGTAGCTTTACACACCAGATTATTCTCTGACAAGTCCTGTTCTCTCCTCAGTGTATGATGTGTATGATAGTGATTCTCAGTAAACTACATACTCTGTCTTAAATTTATTACCGCATTCCCCCCTTTGAGGATCTCTAATCCTGACTATTCTCTTAATTTAAGGGATACCTATGTATAAATACTGCCTTTTTCACCCTTTGGCCACCAAGAGTCAACTGTCTTATTGTTACTGTTATATACCCTGCGTGCCATCTGTCCAATCTCTCCAGCCCTATATCGTCCACTGCAGATGAAGCCTCTACAATTGCCTGACTTTGGTGTCGCGCGAGCAAATTTCGAGCTATCGGAGGTAAAAAAAAAAAAAAATCCACTCTTGTACTGCTGTTCCATTCAAAATAACACGGCAGCTGTAAAACTGGATGTAATGACCTATCACCAGGCTTAGCAGGACACACATACCAATACACTGCCATGGCTTTTCTACTTGTATAGGTATCTAAATCAAGGTGCTCAGATAACTGGCTGATGTGAACTGATACTATGTTGTTGAGTACTGAATATAAGTGATACAATTAATGATATACTGTTGACTACTTCAAGCACTACTAATGCTCCTATTTTTGACTACATCTAATGATAATATCCCTATTGCATCCCTATTTTCTCGGATAGGCCTTATTGACCACTACCTTGTATTTTCAGGACTCAAGGGTTCATTTGCTTTTCCCAAAAGAAGTCTGATCCAGGGGTAGGCGAGAAAACCTCTTAACCCAGTTGCGAGGATAAATTCCCACCCTGCCAGCACTGCGTGCTCGACAGTGGCTACACCTGGCTCAGCTTAACTACAATATGTGTCACTGTAACCACAATACCTCATCATGATATAAGTATAAACATTCCAACAGTCCATTCTGATCCATACTTCATTGTTCATGGGGCTCACGCCACCTACAGTTCATCATGCCTTATGTCCATTAGGTGGTCCACACAGGGAACATGTTGTATTATGTCCTTGTCCACCTCTACCAAAACGATATCTTCGACCCAGATACTTTGTGTATCACAGGGGGCTGCCCTTGGGGAGAGGTTAGGCTAACACTTACACCCAGGGCATGGCTCATCAATTGTTTCTTCTGTGCAAGAAGTCCTGCCTTATTCTTGCAAGTGATGACTTGTGGTGTGAAGTCCAGTGAAGTCCGTTCTCTGCACCTAGACACTTAACATACTTGCACATTCTTAATAATTACAGCAAGCCTTGGTCATGCATTACAGAGTGTTGCTTAAGCATTCTTTACTTGTTATAATTGCCATGCAGTAACAACTAGTGGGTGCATAAGTGAGCCAATGTCTTCATGCAAAATAGGGTTATGCAAACATTGGTAATAGTACATTAGTGTGTAATTAGCTGCATCTGGGGGTATGGCCTCGGGGCCAGCTTGGGGAACGACATCTGGTCCAACTGCATGAGCTACCTGCAGCAACGGAACTGCGAATTCTGGTGAAAGGAGCTGTAAAATTTGCTGGTTTATATCTACGACAGGGACAGTGTTCAGGTGCTGTTGGGGTTGCTGGGGATAAGTAAGGATGTCGAGATCTCTCAGATCCTGTAGATCTAGAGTCCCAAATGGCTGCTCGTATGGGTGGCGGTCGTCCTCTAACAACTGCACCGCTCCCTCCTCAGTCTCATCGTCAAGTATGAAAGGGGCCTCAGGAATCTGGTCTGGGTCTGGAATAAGGGCTGGAGGTGCAGGGACTTGTGGTATGTCAGCCACATCTGGTACTACCCGTGAGTCTTCGCCTGGAATCATCAATGGTCCGTGCTCTGGAGTGCTACCACCTGGTGTGCTCGTCGGGTTGTCGCGGTCACTTGCTGCCTGTCGGCGTGCACGGCGCTCTCCCCTCCTCCTAACTTATCCACGTGTTCTGTGGGATGGACCTTCCTGGGGGTCGTCCGGATCGCTGTCACTTGCGAAGTCTAGGTCTTCTTGATTATCTACAGAGTGTGTGCCGTCTGCTTCTCTGGCAGGACACAGGAGTCTACCTTTCCCTCCTTGATTAGGATGCTAAAGCCTATCGTCCTGATCCTCAGTAGAGCGCAAAAGCCGCCCCACGGCTGCAGTGGTTTAGGTGGTACCAGTGCTCCTTACCTTCAACTTTTACTGCAGTTGGAGTTGCTGCAACCACCTTAAATGGTCCTTCTCTTCGAGGGTCATTGAAGTGCTTCCTTTTGAACATGCGTACGTACACGTAGTCCCCTGGTTCCACAAGTATTTTTGGTGTGGTGATGTCTTCACCATGGATTGCCTCGTGCACCTGCGAATACAAATGACTGTGGATTTGGGTTAGGTGGTGCACATATTCCTGCATTTCCCCCTCTAGTTGTTCAAGAGGTGGGCCCTTGTAGGGACCCCGAGTAAACGCCATAGGCATAGGGCGGCCCGTCAACATCTCGTGTGGGGTTAAATGAGTAGTATGGTTAGTCTGAGACCGCATTTTCATTAGGGCTAGTGGCAATGCTTGAACCCAGTTAAGCCGTGAGCTTTCACAGATCTTTGTAACCTTGTTGTTTATTATTCCATTAGCCCTTTCCACCATTCCCTGTGACTGTGGTTGGTACACACACCCCAGCTTATACTCCATACACAAAGCCTTAGCTACAGCCTTTATAACCTGATTAACAAAAAGCGGAGCATTGTCTGAGCTGGTGAAATCCGGGACTCCAAATCGTGGGATAACTTCCCCACACAGAAACTTAGCCACTGTTAACGACTCCTGATTGGCTGTTGCAACAGCCTCCATCCAACGAGTGAAGCGGTCTTCTACCACCAATATGTATCTCTTACCCTGCTTCCGATTGTCACTGCCCATATACCAATCTGCCCCCCTCCCCCCAATATACAGTACAAAATATTTTCTATATGTCCCCCTTTAATGAACCCTGCCAACGCATCTGACTTTTCTTCATCTATTCTATTTATTTATGTCTATTCCTTTTTAATATATTTCCGTTTGTTAAGGAAAATAGGTGTGT
>JANDJT010000131.1:99991-110434 GCA_024331685.1 Stegophilus panzeri | reverse complement strand
CATTTTTCTATTCATTCCTCATTCATTCATTCCCTATCAGTATTTGCTGCAGCAGCAAATATCACAACAATTCATCTTTAAACACAGCAAGCAAGCATTATCATATACACGCATGCATCTGAAGGCGCGCATTCATCACCCATTGGAAAAGTGGTTATATATACGAATAACAAACAATAACATGTTTTTTTCCTCTAAAGACATTCTGTAGAAGTAATCAGTTATAATATTTCAAAATTGATTTAACCTCATACACTGTTAATTACAATAACTAGCTGAAAGAGCTATTGCTAAAAATAGATCAAAGACTTGAGACTTGACTTGGATGCCACCTCAGGGACTTGAGACTTGACTTGGATTCCACCTCAAAGACTTGAGACTTGACTTGGACATGGACCACAGGGACTTGTGAACATGTCTGTCATGGACGTCATCAAATATCAACAGATATTAATAAGAACCTGACTGCCTCTGCCAGAAAGCTTAAAATGGGCCATGGTTGGATCTTCCAGCAGGACAATAATCCAAAACATACATCAAAAATGGTTTCCTGACCACAAAATCAAGCTCCTGCCATGGCCATCCCAGCCCATCCCTGACTTGAAACCATGAGTTCAAGTCAACCATATGTTACACACAGCGATTAAAACCCATCTACTTTAGATGCTAAACACCCTGTAAACCTCTGTGTTTTATGCGTTTTTAAAAGTAGTTCAGAAATATGTTTGCCAGACCAAATTTCAGTGGGGCATTTTACCTTGTCTTTGTCCAAGTTAAACTGCGATTCAGGTTGTGAGCCATTAGCAAAACAAACATGCTTTTTACAGAACACATTCCCATCATGCATTCCTATACAGGTTGGTTCGTTGGTCCATTGGGTCAGATTGCTTTCTTACCACAAGGAAACCACTCCAGATTTTGTTTGCAGTTAGGCTAAGAGCACCTCATTCAGGTGGTCTCAGATCGATTGTTTTGGTGTGGATCCGAGTGTGTGGCCATGTTCATATATGCCTAAAACGAACCAAACCAAGGGATAAAACACACCAGGTGTGAAAATGCCCTAAGTTTATTTAGCAGTTGGTTAGTTTACTTTCCTTCAGTAAGGTGTATTTTGCATGCATAGTAAGTAAGTAGGACTGTGCCTTTTTCATTGTTGTTTGACTTTAATTAAACCGAAAGTATAATACAGTAATTTTAGGGTGATATATGCGATTATGCTTCTGGTGTTAGTATGGTTACTATGGTGAATTCAGCTGCTTGAATTTTGTATTTGAGTTGTATTGTTGATTAAATGAATGTAAATGTTTATCGGTTTGAAAAAAAAAAGACGAAATGCACACATTATCCTTTATTAAAACAAAAATATAAGGCCTTTCTTCATCTTGAAATGTCAGTTAGACACTATCGCAAAACCAATCCAATGTCAGTTATTTTAAATAGATTCAAATCTGTAACATCAATCTGTAACAACAACTGTGTTCTCCTACAAGATAATATTTTCTACATGGAGTGCATCATGACCTAAACTGCACAGAACACAGGCAACAATTTTGACTTTAAAGTAATTGGATGTAAAGCTTACATGCATGAGTGTTTGAGTTATGATACGCTCCTTTAATACCGTGATCATATACGAAAAACATAGTTCATCGTACAGAATTCAGTAGGAACTCTATTGGAACCGTTAGGATTATGCTTCTTCTTCTGATTCTTTGTAAAACGTGATGGGTAGCTCAACCTGTAAATCATAGAAACACCAAACTTCTGTCACATGGTGCAGAATTCCCAATGTAAAGGAACCAGCATCAGCCTGATGGTGGCGCTTTAGCATGTGTTTACATTTTGTCCTTTACCTTGAGAACCGTAAGTCATACACTCAAAACACTGGTCATACACTCGACACTGGTGTCAAACTCAACTTTTCAAGTTTTACAATATGGCCACCATATGTCAATCAATTCCAATAAGGCGGAACATAATTTACTCAAAGAGCTGTAACTCATGAATGCTGGCGTGCATCCAGACAAAACTTGAAAGGCATATACAGGACAAGATTCTGAGTTCTGTTTGGGGCATGGCCATTCATAGGTGGCAGAGCTAAGGTCAGATAACTGATTCTCAGTAATTGTAAGTCAGATTGAGCTGAAATTTGGTGGAGTGCATCATTATGCTAATCTGTAATTGGAATTTTATTGATAACCCAATTACTTAAAAAACATGGCTGCCATCAGCTAATCAGCTTTCAGCAGGCATTTGACAGGGTTAACATTTAGCTATCATAATGAAACTTCATGAGTGGTAAGTTAGCGTATAGACTCACTACTATCTAATTCAATCAAGACAAAAAACAAAAACAAGCATATCTCTTGAAAAATAAGAGAAATTTAATGTTAGTGCTGATTCCTTGGCACAACCTGTAAATATTTATTTAAATCATTTAGTAAACCTCTGTGATTTTATGCGTTTTTAAAAGTAGTTCAGAAATATGTTTGCCAGACCAAATTTCAATGGGGCATTTTACCTTGTCTTTGTCCAAGTTAAACTGCGATTCAGGTTGTGAGCCATTAGCAAAACAAACATGCTTTTTACAGAACACATTCCCATCATGCATTCCTATACAGGTTGGTTCGTTGGTCCATTGGGTCAGATTGCTTTCTTACCACAAGGAAACCACTCCTGTAATATTTATTTAAATCATTTAAATATTTACAACTCCAATTTACAATAATTTGCATAATGCATAATGCAATTTGCATAATGCAAATAATTGCAAAACTACTTTTAAGCACAAGTCCTAGGATTTTTGTAGCATTACTACATATTTGGTGTCAAAATACTACCAAAGGAGAGCGAGAACTTAATTATCAAAAACATGTTGAAATATGTAAACAATATGGCCGGCCACATGCCAAGTGTACTTAATGAATGCCTGCACATAATTACACAAAACTTCAAATGCATGTATGGCAAAGCATTTTAAGATCATATGCAAAGTTTGGAGCATAACCACCGAAAAGGGGCAGAGTTAAATTGAAATAGCTTATTCTCAAGAACCAGAAGTTCACTTGAGCTGACATTTGGATCATCAAACTGCATCTGCATCAAACTGCTAATCTGTAACTGGAATTTTTCATCACTTCATTACTTCAAAACATGGCTACCTTCAGCCAATCGGATTTCAGGTAGGCATTTCACTCAGTTAAAATTGATCTATCATCACAAAACTTGAAGTATGTTCATCTATAGTCTCTTTATTGTCCAAAATCTCACAAATCCTTCAGATAAGTCAATTGGCAACCTCCCTCCAATTCACATTAATTCAAATTTACTGAACAGACCTTTTGGATTGTTCTCATACAGGTGAAATTCCTTAGCTGTTGCCCCGAGGTAAAAGGAGGGAAGGGTCATCTGACACACTCATACACCCACCTTAATTGACATGTGAACTCACTACATCATCAAGCTTGGCAGACTTGGTGTATTGGCTTAATCTGAGTTCACATGAAGAAATGGCCAAGCTTGACATGAAATTGGCTCTAAATATGGAACCATTGGTCCAATTTACTTGTAATCTTGCACGAAGTGCCTTTGTCCAAGGTCCCATCAGCGTTTATGAGGACAGTTGTGAGTCTTCAAACCATGGCCAACAATGTCCGATCAATGTTTTGGGTGTCGGCCATTTTGAAATGTGAGTAAAGATGCTGTATTTTACAAACGCACTGGAGTATCATTACAAAACTCTGTACATGTCATCGGGCCCACACCCTGAAGGTACTCAAAAAGGCTGGGGCAGCGCCACCTTGTGGTAAAAAATCTAAGACATTTTTTAAAATGCTAATAATTTTCATTTCTTTAGTCTATTGTCATGAAACTAGTCTGGTTAGATTCCATGGATCAGACTAAAAACGATACCAAATCTGCCTGGGTCGGCAAAAAATTTTACACCATTGTGAATTTTTTGAAAACCTACTTTTGCAAACTTCTCCTAGATTGTTTGTTGGAACTTCACCAAATTTTGCTCAGATCATCTTCAGACAAAGAAGACCAACAATTATTGAAAGATTTTTGAAAGATGGAAATAAATAAATAAATAAGTAAAGAACCGGATTACGAATCCAGAACGGGCAAGGACGACCACTTACTGGCCAAGACGCGACATAGAATAATGATGGTGGCAGCAGGGCATGAACTGGAGAGCTAGAGTGCCATGCTCCAATGTGCTAACCATTAACTTTTTCAGCAATTTGTGCTACAGTAGCTTTTCTGTGGGATCGGACCAGATGGGTCAGACTTCGCTCCCCATGCACATTAGTAAGACTTAGGCACCCATGTCCCAGTTGTCCGTTCACAGTTGTTATACTTTTATATTACCTATTATTTTATACTGCATATAATCCACTAAGTAATGTCTGTTTTAATGTGACTTGAAAAGGAACACTGATCTGGGGCCTATGCGTAAAAAGGCAACTTGACATTAGAAAAACAAGTTCATTGTTATCAAATGGCCTCAATTCCTAGGACTTATCAGAAAAGAAGGAAACAAACACATTATATCACCTAGGGAGGCACCATTATGTCTGAAATTTTGTTTGTACCAGGGTATCCAGAGGACTGCTGAAGATGAGGAGAAGTTAAAGCCTTGATTAATTAAAAGGCATAACTCACAGTACACACCTAGGAGGTATGTGCATCAAATATAAATAAATAAGGATGGAAGTGGATCTCCTAGGTCAGCCTGATCCAATGCAGTATCATAGACCTTGTTAGCTTTAGATAACATAAAAGGCATATGGATGATCTAAAGAGATGGGGAGACATCAAGTGCTGGTAAAAAATAGTTAGAGTGAATAAGACAAAATTAGAACAAGCCAATTAAAGGAGGCAAGTATATTCCACCCTTGGGACATTTATGATCATGCATTATGGTCAGCTCTTCAGTGTTTGCTCTCGAGACCAACCTCCTTTATTGCTTAGGTTTTCCTTTGTAATTATTGATTTGTTTATTATTGATTTTGAGAAATAAGTGTTTTGTTCCTTACCCTATTCGTGAGACGGGAAATAATTCTCCACAATAGTTGAAAGTTGTGTCCCTAGTAATTGATGCAGAGGCAACTTGGCTTCTGGGGGGCCTATTCATGTTTTTGCACTTAAGAACCAGCATACCTCTTGTAAAATAAGGTGAACAATGAAACTCCACATGCGTCATTTCATAAACATTTGCCATTTGTAACATGTCCATGCATTCAATCATATTATTAATATGATTCATATGCAACACCTATTTTTCAGAACTTGTCCTAGGATTTATGGTATATCGTCAATATTTTTGTGTCATATTATTCAGCAAAGACTGAAAATCAATAATTATCAAACCCATGTTGAGATTTATAAACAATATGGCCCCGAAACAACAATGGCAGAATTTAATTTACTCAAACAGCTAAAAGACAGAGTGGTCTAATAACTTATAACTTGGTAGTTAGGTCCCACATCCCACCTCCTACTCAGGCAAATGAAATAGCACATACCCACATGAAGCCGGTACTATAATTAATTAATTAATTAACCTTTTAGTTTAATATCTCCACAACTGGAGATACTAATTAATCATGCATTAATTTATGCATTGAACAAAGACCTCAATCATGTGCAAAATAAAAATAAATAAATGCATGTTTGGTTTACCTGATGGGGTTATTGGCAGCATCTGCATCTCTGGCATATACTGTGCCAACCAATGTACCAACAAGTGCATTCTCTAGAACTTTCCACTCATAGAATGGTGAAGAAAAGACAGGTGGCTCATCCACATCCATCACCAGAATTTTGAGCATTGTCCTGTCCCGAAATTCATTGATGCTTAGGAATCGCGTGTCCACAAAAGAATTGATGGCCTCTATGGCAATCACAAAGCGCCTCTTGCTCTCATAATCTAAAGGCTGATGAAAAAGAGTAGCTGTTAACTGTAACATATAGATATTATGATTACCAGTTAAAAGTCTTTAAATAAATACTTTGTTAAGACCTTGTTATACAAAATATTGAGCATGAATTAACCATCAAAATTCACATCATTAGTTTACAACTGGCAACACATCATTCCTGTAGGTTCTAGGTAGTGTTAAGTGACTTCTGCAGTTTATCAGTTTAAGAGCAAAAAAAATGTTACAAATTTTTAAGTTGAGTTTGTAAAAGATAAAAAGCACTGAAGTTTTCAACATGTCAGTTTGAATCACAAATTCATGGCATTTTGTTTGCCAAAAATACCTAATATAGAAATCGATAATATATGTGTAGCAGCCTGGAAAAAAAACCCCTTCACAATATAAATCTTAATGTTAAATGGAAATATTATAAATCTAAATGTTAAACGTAGAAGTTAAATGTTTCGTTCATATGATAATTGCCCCCGCCCTCTTGGAATGTGTGTTATTGGGGAAAACACCGTTAGGGTTTTTAGATGTCCTGCTGCATTTAGCTTACCTTGGAGGTGGGAATTTGGAGCTCAGAATAATGTAATTTTCATACATTTGAGCTACAAAGTGGAAAAAACATGGATGCCTCCATGTTTGTCTTATTTTAGCAACAAGCAATCCAGCTAACTGTGATGAGTGATGTATAGTTCCCTCCTCAAAACAGTGAACTGTATAGTCAGTTATTAAGTTAAAAACCAAATAAGTCTGTATGTTGACTGATTTAAAGCAAATACTTTCATATACAGTATAAACCATTTATAGGTAAGAATGGCTATATTGTTTATTGTTGATGTAGTGTGCCACCATAATGATTTGACTTCACTTGCCAAACTCAGAGGAACTCCGAGTTGAGGAGACCATCCCATGGTCCTGAAAATGAATTCTGAGTTGTGGGAGCATTTTTTTTGGTTTTCCCTGACTGAAGGTTGGGAATTACGAGTTATGATCTCTAGTTGAACATAGCATAATATTTACATTTTTAAGCATTTATATTTAACATTTAGCTTTGTATCTACTCTTTACATTTATATTTAACATTTAGATTTATATTTAAAAATTTACTTTAAATATAACTGTAACTTTCTGTTATTTGACATGAATCACTATCTAAATGTATCAGAATAGCCTCAAATGTTCAAAACACATTGAACTTTTTACATTTTGCACCCTATATACTCCATTATATGAATAATGCACTTATCACTTTAATTCTGAAGAAAAAAAAAACTCAATTAATGTTTCGACTACCATCCCATATCATTAATAAACTCAGATATAAAATTTATATTCAAGTGGTCAAACTGGCTTCAGGGGAAACACTCAGAAAAAAAACAAGACAAAGATTCTTTAACTTAATGTACTGGTGCAACAGTGTAGGTACCACACCAGCCTTTGTTAACTCTCTCTGAGGCTGATCACTATGCAATGTGGCTACAAAGAGAAGGCTCACATTAACACTACATAGGCAAAAACATATGGTCACCAGACTACCACAGCCATGCTGTGTATGTGCTTGTCGAATACCCCAATCCAAAATCATGGTTATTAACTTGCAGTTGGTCCACTTTTTGCTGCTATCTGCTAAATCTCTGGTTTAATGTTCATGCTGAGACCATAAAAAATGGCTCACAGCACTCATCACTCAATCAATGCTACCCAGCAGCATCATGCATGCGAGAAGCATTGATTAGGATGGGTGGATGAAGCTTCACAAAGCTTTGAGGCTTTTCCCTGATTGTGCCAGGAAATGTCTTAAAGCCTGTGTTTGTGTTGAACTTTTTATGTGCAAAATTACTTTCACTTTTAAAGGTAAGCGAAAAAGTTGCTTTCAATTTCACTGGACTACCAGACCTCCACAAGTTATAAAACCAACTGAATGGTTTCAGTTAGCATACTCCACAACTGATTGACCTGCAGATTGTAGGTATGCAAGACAAACTCAATGCACTGCATTGTGATTCATTCAGAGTGGATCCATACTGCACACATGAGGACAACTCTTCTACAGGCTGTACTGGTGCTCATTCAGAGAGTACAAACATGTTTCAAAGCCTCAAGCTGCATTCCTCTCGATTACATTATGAGACTGATTAATTAGATTTACAGTGAAGCAAATATGTACGTTTAGTTGCAGTTATTGCTGCACAAGGGGCTCACACCAGATACTGAAAGCAAAGGTTCACATACGTTTGCCACTCACAGATGTCATATTGGATCATTTTCCTTTATAAATAAATGACCAAGTATAATATTTTTGTCTCATTTGTTTAATTGGGTTCTCTTTGTCTACTTTTAGGACTTGTGTGAAAATCTGATGTTGTTTTAGGTCATATGTATGCAGATATAAATTCCAAAGTGTTCACAAACTTTCAAGCACCACTGTAGTTTTTTTTTATTAAGGTAAACGTTTATTTTGAAATTGATGCATGCAACACGTTCCTCAGATGCAAGGCTTTACTGTGCAAAGCAGAAGCCATACATCAACACTGTCTAGAAGCGCGCCAACTTCTCTGGGCTCAGTCTCATCTGAGATGGACAGTAGCACAGAGGAATCATGTTTTGTGGTCCGACGAGTCAACATTTCAAATAGTCTCTGGACAAAACAGCCATTGTGTTCTCCCGACCAAAGAGGAAAAGGACCATCCAAGCTGTTATCAGCGTCAGGTCCAACATCAGTCATGGTATAGGGGTGTGTCAGTGCCCATGGCATGGGTAACTTACACATCTGTGAGGGCACCATTAATGCAGAAAGATATGCACACATTTTGGAACAACATATGTTGCCATCCAGAGCAAGACAACTCCAAACCACATTCTACCCAGATTACAAGTGCATGATTGCCTAAGCAGAGAGTGCGGGTGGCTAGCATGGCCTGCCTGCAGTCCTGACCTGTCTCCGATTGAGAATGTGTGGTGCATTATGAAGCACAAAATAAGGCAACAAAGAGGGGTACAGTTGCGCAGCTGAAGAAATGCATAATGGATGAATGGGGGAAAAGTCTGCTTGCTAAACTTAACCAACTGGTATCTTCAATGCCCAAATGCTTAATAAGTGTCAGTAAAAGAAAAGGTAATGTTACACATTGGTAAACAGTCAACTGTCACAGCTTTTTTGCAGTGTGTTGAAATCAGATCTGAAATCAGTGTACATTTTCAAAAATAAATTAAATTCACAAAGTAAAACATCAAATAATGTGGTTTCAATATAGTACAGGGTGAATTGAATTTTCAAATGACTGGAAATGGAAAACCAAGACACCAGGCTCAATCATGAGTTTGAAATAGCTTTGTAACCCTTCCCAGAATTATTTATTTCAATCCCCTTCCTTCACCCCATCATTTCTGGAATTTCCTTCAATTTTGGCATAGTGTGTTGCTGAGTAAGACCTTTTAACCAATTTCATGTTGTTGAAAAGGTTCTGTTTAAGTGTTGATTTAATTGAACACGGCTGGCAGTAATCAGGCCTGGTTGCATATAATCCAGTTGAACCTCATTATGAATGCAGTTTCATAGATTTGGGGAATTGATAAATATGGGGGCAAATACATTTTCACACAGGCCCAGATGGTACTGGATAACTTTTTTTGCTTCAATATATAACATTATCTTTTAAAAACTGTATTTTGTGTTTATTCAGGTTGCCTTTGTTTTATCTCAGATTTTGTTTTAATTTCTGAAACAATTTAGTATGAGATATACACAAAAACAGAAGAAATACTTTTTCACAGCACTGTAAATATAAATCGGAATATATACATGTAAATTCAAATATATAGTATAACTCTGAATATATAAATGTAAATCATGAATATATAAATGTAAATCGGTATATATATATAAATCCTGAATATATATTGTCTACATCTCAATATAAATATATCTTTATGATATTTATGAGCTATGTCAAGACAGATGTTCTTATTGAATTTTTATGAAAACAGTAGGCCTATACATCCTGTATATATTTATCAATGCAAATATTGTACTATTATATAATTATTTTAATATCACTTATCTAAACCAAAGGGAGTATGTTCCTCTACTTTACAAAAGGCTGGCCATAGTGCCAAAGGGTCCTCATAGTCCGTTAACAGTGTTAATGCTATGTAGATTTTCTGCAGAATTCAGCATGACTGAGAGCGCTAGGGAAACTGTCTAATTCTACAAAATAATTATAGTAATCTGACATTTTGAGAGAACTGTGAAGGACCCTTTGGCTTCCAAACTATGGCCAGAAATACACTGAGAAAAGAAAAAAAAAAAACACTTTTATATACTATATAACTTATACTGCTTTTATGTGCAAAGCTGCTGGTTATGATAATCATTGTGTAAAACAAAAACTAACCAAGCATTTTTATTGTTTTTTTTTATACTGGTTTATTGGTCATACAGTGCATCCGGAAAGTATTCACAGCGCTTCACTTTTTCCACATTTCGTTATGTTACAGCCTTATTCCAAAATGG
>JANDJT010000131.1:68561-99891 GCA_024331685.1 Stegophilus panzeri | reverse complement strand
TTTGTAGGTAGAGAGGAATAAAGTAAAGCAGGTATAGAGGATTCCCTACAAGATGATAGTTCCAATTTACACCAAGATGATCCAGAAGATTCACCCCAAAAGAAGATTTCAAGAATTGAAAATTGGGTAATGCAAGTCCTCCACTAAGTCTACATCTCTGCAATAAAGTTTTACGACCCCTTGGTGGCTTCCCACCCCAAATAAAATAACTAATTATTTTATCCAGTGAATCTAAAAATTGTTTTGGCAGAAAAAGACGAACTTGCTGAAATAAGAAAAGAAACTTTGGTAATATATTCATTTTGACAACACTGATCCTGCCAATTAGAGAAAGGGGGAGGTTACACCAACTTTGAATGTTGGATTTAACCTTTGAGATAAGGGGAGTGAAATTAGCTGATACCAGATTAGATAAAGAACGTGTCACGTTGATACCTAGGTATTTAAACCCTGACTGACTAAATCAAAAAGGTAGATCTGACTGTTGGAGATAAAATGCTGCAGTGCTGACGGGAAAACAATGACTTTTCTCCAAATTTAATTTATAAACTGAGACAAAACTGAAGGTTTCCAGAACACCTAAGACAGCAGGCATAGAGGCAATAGGATCGGTTACATTCTGCACACAATTGCTCGTGGTCTTTCACCAGGCTTGGGCTTAGGCTGAAGGATCCAGTGGGACCGGTCCAAAACCGGCTCCTTCTCCAGATCAAATGCTTCCTTCAGCAAGGAGACTACAGCAACAGTTGTACAGGTGTCAGGCCCCTCTGGAACTCCCACTATCCTAATGTTATTGCTCCATGACCTAGACTCCAAGTCCTCACATTTATTCTCCAACTTGGCTACGGTAGCAGTGAGAGACTCGATAATAGTCTTCATCTGAGCTAGGTCATCGGTACAACCGGAGAGAGCATGCTCCAGTTCCCCAACAGTATCTTTCAGTGTTGATATGGTAGCGTCAGTAGCAACTTTATCACTAGACAACTGTGTTTACATGGCTTGCAGGTCTGGCTTGATAGTAGACAGAGCATCCCCGAGAGTCTCCTGGAGTTCCTTTTTTAAAAATATCGGCAATGTCCTTCCTCAGCGAAGCCAGCAACTCGAGCCTGAGGGCGGCGAAGTCAGGGTCAACGCGCGGCGAGGCGGATTCAGGGAATGGCGGTGATTTGCTTGTGGCTGTGGTCGCGGCGCGTACACTAGGCCTCAGTTGTGTCTGAATGGTACTACGGGCTTTCGTGGGTTTTTTTTAAACGTATTTCAAAGTTAAACGTGCAAACAAAAAAACGGAGTAGAATAAGTCAAATTCTATTGTATGACCGAAAAGCGCAAGTTAATTACAATTTTAATCAAAAACAGCAGGAGCCTCCAACTTCGCGTCCTACTCCATTGGAAGCTCAGCAGTTACCCCCCCCCCCCCCAGTCCTTTTGATGTTGCAATTATCCATTGTTTTTTTGCAATTCTGGGTTTCCTAATTTGTTATGTTTACTGATCATCTGACTTTCTGTCCATTTTTTGACTCTGCCTTTGCCTAATGTTTACTTTGGAACTGTTTGCCAGTCTACTTTTAAATAAAGAATAGTTTTGCAACTACATATGCTTCCATCGCATGACAAGTATGGATTACTTTGTGTAGACTGATGGTAAAAATAATAATTTAATCTATTTTAAATAAAACCTATAGTACAATAAAATGTGAATTCAACCTTTTTAGGCCTCCAAGAAGTTATAAAATGTTTTTGACTTTAGAGACACAATTTAACATTGAAAACTTTAGTGCTAACTAATGATAACTAAAAGGCTAAAACTAAAGCCTACATTAGAATATGGAACAAATATTGTAGTATCAATGACTTTCTGAACTCTTATTAGTGTTTATCTTATCACAACCCCAATTCCGAAAAAGTTGGGACAGTATGGAAAATGCAAAAAACAAACAAACTAGTCATTTGAAAATTCAGTTCACCCTGTACTATATTGAAAACACATTATTAACACATTATTTGATGTTTTAATTTGTGAATTCAATTTATATTTGAAAATATACACTCATGTCAAATCTGATGACTGTTGGCAGTGCTTCTGGAGAGTGTTGATGTATGGCTTCTGCTTTGCAAAGCCTTAACTTGCATCTGTGGATGCAGCAGCAAATGGTGTTGACTGACAAAGGTTTACCAATAAAGTATTCCCTAGCCCATGTCAGAATATCCATTACAGACTCACGATGATTTTTAAGACAGTGACGTCGGAGGGATCGGAGATCACGTGCATTCAGAAGTGGTTTTTGGCCTTGCCCTTAACGCACCGAGATTTGACCAGATTCCTTGAATCTTTTAATTATATTGTGCACTGTAGAAGTTGATTCCCAAAATCCTACAGATTTGTCTTTGGGAAATGTTGTTCTCAAAGTGTGGGATTATTCACATCTCTTGGCAGCTTGGCGAGCCTTGACCCATCCTTGCTCTTGAAGCACTAGGCCTTTTTTGGAGGCTCCTTATATACTATGATTAGATGAATACCTCACCTGTTTCAAATCACCTATTTATTTCAACTTGTCACATTGCTATTAATCTTAAATTGCCCTGTCCCAACTTTTTTGGAACATGTTCCATGCATCAATCTCAAAAATAAACATTTATGTTAAAAAAAACTATGCAGTTAATTAGGTAAAACATCAAATACCTTGTCTTTATAAATTCTTTTTGCTTAAATAATACAAGTCAAAGTACATTTACAAATCACTCCTCTTTGTTTTTATTAGCATTTTCCAAGTTGTCCCAACTTTTTTGGAATTGGGGTCGCATAATTTTCCACAGGTATTACTCGCCAAATGCATGCAAAATTTATCTAAAAACTTTACTTAAAAGTAAACACCTACATCAGATCCTGAATGAACCATGTGACCACAGGAATTTGAAATGTTGAAACAGCAATTTGTACACTTTATCATTACTTTTTTACCCAACATGGTGCACAGAAATTACAAGCCATGGGAAGAAGAAAGTACACCCTTGCTTCATTCTATGTTTTTAGTTATCAGGGCCTAAATAAGAATTGTGTGGTTCTGACCAACTTATATACAAACAAATAACCCTAAAAAAAAAAATCACAACCGATTTAGGATTCAGGAACTATTGGCCGTCCATTGATTTTGGCAGAGACTTCTGCCATCAGGGTAAAGAGGACTTCATGTGAAAGGCTGGGGGAGTGCACCTTTAGGAACATAGCATCTAATATGCGATGAGCAACTCCTATCATACTTTCCCACACCCCTCCCATGTGGGAAGTGTGTGGCTGAAGTCCCAAGTATAGCCTTGGTCTTCGAGGTAAGACTGAAATTCTGCATTTTCTGGTGTTATTCCCAGTTCTTTGCAGCAACCAACAAAGTTCGTCCCACGGTCTGAATGGAAAAGCTTTACTGGACCTCGGATTGTGGTGAATCTTCTGAGCACATTTATAAAACTTGATGTAGATAAAGACTCAATTACATCCATATGCACTGCTCTTGTTACCAAACAGGTGAACATAATGACTCAGCGCTTACTTTCTGAGAAGCCTCCCCTGGTATGAGGAACTATTTTTGTAGCAAAGGTTGTAACCAGTGGAAGTATATCTGCATCTATGTTTGGTTCCACAAGATCAAATGACTTTGGATGAGGAACTGTAGCTTTGTCCTCTTTTTTCAGAAAGGTGGGTCCTGTAAACCAGTTTGTGTCTCCCAAAAGTGTAGCTGGTACTGGACATGTGCCATGATCTGCAGGATTGTGTTGCCTGTTGACAAAGTGCCACTGTTCAGGATGTGTTGACTTCTGGATGTATGCGACTCTGTTTCCAACATACACATAGAATCTGTGGTTGGTGTTGTAGATTTTTCTTGATTTTCCCATACAGAATCCAACATGAACATGAGGTAGGCCACAGCTGAAATAGCTGTGAAATTGGTAGGAAAGTGAGTTCAAGAGTATCGAACTTCTCTTTGATGTGGAGGTGATTATTGCAGGGATCAAACAGAGAGGTACACCCATTACCCAGTATGATAGTTCGGTAGACATTAACACTGTCAGGCTTGTGAGCTCTTCCAAAACAAACCTCTCCCACAATACCCAGCCCATGTCAAGGCACAGGGCGTAGGGTGCATTGTGAGGCCCATTACATAGCTCTCAAACCTTGTGAGCTCTTGGTATGTCTCGGCCAAGCAGGACGAGGATGTCTGCAGAGGGATCTAGAGTTGGAATCTTGTCCACTACTTGCTTAAGTTGAGTATAATGTTGGCGATCTCAGGTGTGGGGATTTCTGATCTGTTGCTTGGGCGCAAATAACATTCTATTAGAGTGGGGAGTAGAATATGAGCTTTCCCATCTATAGACTCCATTATGAAGTTGTTCTCTCCGCCTTACAGTTTCAATGACTCCCGAGCATGTTTTCAGGGTGAAAGATGCTGTGTCCCCTTTAATACCAAAGAGCTCAAAAAACACTGTTCTTGCCAGTGATTTGTTGCTCTGCTGATCAAGGACTGTGTAGGCTTCAACAGCTCTCTCTTTCTGCCCTGCTGGATAAACAGTGATGAGACAGATTTTGGGGCATGATCTTGATTTGTCTGGGGTCCCACAGATGTCAGTGCACTTTGACGTGATGGCTAGAGGGGCATCTTCTCTTTACCCCTCACATTGCTCCCTGGCATTATCTCTTGTGGTTCCAGAGGGCCCAGACATAAATGGAGCCGGCCCTGGATGTAGTGCTGTCACCTTTTCGCACTCCGCACTGAACATGTTTTTCATAGTCTTTGGCTACATGGCTGGATGATGCACCACACCTATAGCAGTTATTCTTGTCTTTAAACTTTCCTTTCCTCCAAGGATTTACATATAAAACCACAAAACTTCTTAAGAGAGTGTGGTTTGTTGTGGAGTGGGCATTGCTTGTCTGGGTCAATCAACCTTTGTTCCAGGGGGTTGTCATGACTGCTATAAGAGTCCACTGAGACCTCTGCCTTTCTGAAAGAAACTGGCACTTTCATGTCACGCTTAAAGTGATTCTCCTGCTTTCCTATTATGGCAGCTCCAGTGAGTGCAGCAAAGCTTGGATCGTTAAGTATCTTGGCTTGGTCACAAACAAACTTTGCAAAGACAGAGAATGGCACTGTAGGTAAGATGTTCTGTGGTTTTCCTTGTAATGAGATGCTAGGGAAACCCACTTGTCATGTAGGGAGTATGGCAGCTTTTGGACAATGGGAGTGATGCCACGAGATGTGTCCAGGTAGATAAGGCAGAAATCCATCTCCTCTAGCTGGTTCCAGCTCCAAAATAATGTCCCCCAGCTCTCTCAACTTTTGATTTTCTCTGTTTGTGATTTTTGGAAAATCATAAATTTTCTTGAGGAGTGCATTTTCTGTTGTGTCTGGCGATCCATAGCAATCTTCCAATCTCTCCCATACCATGCTTACACCTGTTGTTGCATCGTGGATGTGGACTGCTCATATCCTCTTTGCAAGCTCAGATGATTTAGACCCAAGCCATTTACACAGAAGATGAAGTTCTTCCCTTGCTGTCAGATCAAGGTCTTCAATAGAACTGAGAAATTATGCTTTCCAGTTGGTCATCAAACTTTAACAACCCAGAGCTTACCATCTCATGCCATATTAGATACTTAGCCAAATCTGCTGTAGCTGACAAACTGGACTCATTGGCTCTGGAGGGGGCACTTGGATGTGACTGAGCAGGTTGGTAGCCATGCCTGAGTGTTGAATTGTGTGTGCTCTTTTGTTTGGGAAGATAATTTGGAGTGGCATTGAGAATCTGTGCAGATGTATGTTGAGCAGGTAATTCTTGGGATTCATCTGTGTTAATCTCACTTGACCGCTTATTACCTTTCCCCTTGTCTTGTTTGGCTGCCTCTGTGCATTCTTTTCCCAGGTGTAGCTTTGAGGCTGATGTGAGTTCCAGTAGCCTTTGGTGAGGGTGAGACTCAGGCGTTGCGTTCCCTAAGTGCTTATGCCCAGCATCTTCACTCTTTAGGCTTGCATGATCTAGGTCTCCAAATTCATCCTCAGCGGCTGCCTCAAGAACCTCAGCTTCAGTGATGGCAGCAGTGCCATTAGTTGCTGCTGTGTGAAGATTGGCTTGAAGCTCAACTTTTCTCTAGCAGCCTCAGCCATAGCCTTTTTCTGCTCCTCTTCGATGTATGCTTGTGCTTTCACCATGTCTGCTTCTCTTTGCACATTTGATGCTTGCAGACATGCAGACTCTGCTTTCGCACTGGCCCTGGCTGCTATAGAACTGGCTTAAGAAAGATGACTGGTACGTGGAATGCTGGAGCACTGTGATCATGTTTCAAGCATTTCATCTTTGATATCCATTGTGATGACTGCAACTTTAATTGTTGAAGAATGCTGTGTTTCCACAAAGATCCACTGTCCTGTATGTAACACGTCAGGCATGTGTCTTTTCGCTATTCTGCCCTCACTAGGATAGGGATGTGATTTCTAACTTGGCAGATAGCTAAACAGGTCTTCCAATAAACATCCAAGGGGCAGCAGGTATGTTCAGATGTTTACTAAAAGAAACACTGTGAAACTGCAATACAGTAATAAAAAGAAAATACAAAGTCATAAAATGTACCTTGTCTAATTCTTAATACTGCACTAACAAACACTAAACCGTTAATTATTATGCACAACATAAAAACACATCAACATGTACTGTAATTATCCTGAGTAACATTAGCGATTAGCATCAATGTTAATGAACAAATTATAAACTATATCCAAACAATTATTGTAAACAATTATCTAAGTATTACTTACAGACATATGTGCTTTGGTGGTCAGTAGAAGAAAAAGATGAATAAGTGCATGAAAAACAACAACGTGCTCCGAGGCTTGCTCATTACTACCAAACTATGGCAAGCCTACATGAACAAACAGTGGGTACCAGTCAAGAGGCATGCACCGTTCTTAAAAGGGAAACACTGTCATGGCTGATGTCCTTTCTTCTTGGCATGATGCGGACACACACCTGCTCCAGAACACCAATTTGGCCAAAGTTTGCGGTTAGTCACATTTCTTGATGATTAACTAAGCTTGTGCATTTAATTTGTAACACTTGGCTGCTAATTACTCTCTTAAGATTGTGGAAATAGGAAGGGTGTACTTTTTTTCCCCCACTTGGATTTTGAATGTTGGTTCACTTTTTTGGGGCAAAATTATTACATATTGAAATCTGTTGTGTTTCTTTGTTGTCACCTGAGATTATTTGTTTACAGAAGCTGGTGAGAACTGCCTAATTGTTATTTAGGTGCTGATAAATAAAAACATAGACTTGAAGGAGGGTGTACATTCTTTCTCCCATAACTGTAAAGAAGATGTTATAAGGATAAAGGTACATACTTTGGCCAGTATCACTATACCCTCCTGTGTGGCAGGGTCTGTCTGGACGCTGAAAGTTGCACTTTCCTCCAGGTCATCTAGAGTGTAGTTCATTTTGGCATTCACTCCAACATCAGCATCCTCTGCCATGACCCTACCAACTGTTGTGCCAACTGGTGCTGATTCCACTATGGCAAACGTGTACAGGTCTGCCGGAATAAGAAGAGAACATGTGATGACTCATTGCAAACATTTCAACACATTTTCTCTACTAATGGAATTTTATGCAAAATTCATAAGAATTCTGGAGAATAGCATGTATGACTTCATAAAAATGTTGATAAGTGACATATGACTAAATGTTAACAGTGATTTATCTGTGCATACAAAAATAAAGTGTGATGTACCACAAGACTGTCCTTGGCCAGTGATTGTTTTTCTTTAAACTGTGTGCTGTCAATGGCTATCTTAAACATCAATCTTGAACATGTTATTAACTGTGCACAGTGGCACAGCTCATCTCCAGGGTCTTCAGTTCAGTCATCAATTCATACTACTGCCTGTGCAAAGCTTTTTTCCTCTGGTTTCTTTGGTTTCCTCTCACCTCTCAAATATACAGTATGTCATGACTCAATTGCCTCTAGGTTTCTGATATTTTTTGCATATTTTTCAGATCCTTAAACAAAATATAAACAAGGATAACATGAGAAAACACAAATAATAATTTTATTTCTTGAAGGAAGGGAGGCTATCCAACACCTATATCACCCATGTGGAAGAGTAATTGCAGCAACACGCAACCAAATGATTCTGCTTGTTACGATACCTTGTTGGAAGCAAGCGCGGGCAATGCTAGAATGTGAGGGTCAGGCGGAAGACAAACATGGAAGACAGAAGCAAGTCAGGCGATCAGGCGAACAGTCCACACTGGACAGGGCAGGTAATCATGGTCGAGAAACAAGTTAAGATATTCGAGAACCAGAAAATCCAAACGAGAACAACGGCTTGGTGAACGACAGAGAAGATAGTTCTGAGCATTTACTTCATGAGGCTCTGATGTTAATGAGGTCCTTTATAACCTGTGATAGAGTACAGGTGTCCTCAATCACTATTCCGGCGAATGTGAGCATGTGCGTGACTGGGAAGTGTAGTTCTCGTCGGCCATGTTTGTAGTTCGCGCTGCACTCCGGGAACTGTAGTCGTGAGTTCGCCACGACGTGACAGAGCCCCCCCTTCCCAGAAGGGCTCACTCCAGGAGCCAAATCCCTCCGAGGCCTCCCTCTCCTCCGTGGTCTCATTTTTTCTGGGTGAGCGGCATGGAAGTCCCTGCACAGGCTTGGGTCCAGAATGTCCTGGGACGGGATCCAGCACTGCTCCTCTGGGCCATATCCTTCCCAGTCCACCAGGTACTCGAGTTTACCTCTCCGACTTCTGGAATTTAGGATGGTACGGATGCGGTAGGCTGGTTGGCTGTCAATTTCTAACGGCTCCGGTGGGGAGTCACCTGGCATCACCGTGGCTAAGGGGCCTGGTATAACTGGCTTAAGGAGACATGGAATGACGGGGCGATGCAGCTATGCTTGGGCAATTCCAGCTGGTATGTGACCTCATTAATTTGTTCCTTGATTCGAAAGGGGCCGATATACCTGGGGTTAAGTTTCCTGCCCAGGAGTGGCTGTTTTAAGTCCTTCGTGGAAAGTCACACCCTGTCCCCGGGTTGGTAGTTGGGGTGATCCCTCCGGTGACGATTTGCCTTTCATTTGGTGGTGCGTGAGGCCTGCACTAGATGTTGATGCGTGCATTCCCATACCTGCTCACTCCGGTGGAACCATTCATCCACCGCTGGCGAGTCGGTGGGGTTGGCGTTCTAGGGAAATAAAGGCGGCTGGTAGCCCAAGACACACTGAAAGGGGGTAAGCTGTGTCCCAGGGAGTTCTGTGCGTACTCCACCCATGGGAGGAATTGGCCCCAATCCTCTGGGTTAGTGGCACAAAAGGTTCGGAGGAATCTAGTGACTTCTTGGTTTGCCCGTTCTACCTGTCCGTTGGCCTGGGGGTGGTAACTGGAGGTGAGATTAACGGTGACACCCATCTTCTCCATGAAACTGGCCCAGACTCTTGACGTGAATTGCGGCCCTCTATCACTCACGATCTCTTCTGGGATCCCGAAATACCTGAACACATGTTGGAATAACAACTCTGCCGTGGTAAAGGCTGATGGGATAGCGGGCAGTGGGATGAGCCGCAGGGATTTTGAAAAGCGATCGATGATCACTGGGATCGTGGTGTTCCCCTGTGACTCTAGCAAGTCAGTGATGAAGTCTAGGGCCAGGTGGGACCACGGGCATGCGTGGATAGGTAAGGGCTTAAGCTTACAGGCTGGCAGAGTACGCAAACGGGTGCGTGGCACCCTCCAGCCAGTGCCTCCACTCCTCCAGGCCATTTTGACTGCCAGGAGTTCTCGGTTCCCCACATCATAATTGCGTTCTGCTGATGACAATTTACGGGAGAAGAACGCCACGGGTGCAGCTTGGGCTTATCTCCGAGCCTCTGTGAGAGAATGGCCCCCTACCCCTGCTTCTGAGGCATCAACCTCCACGACGAAGGGTCTGCAGGGATCCGGGTGCCTGAGGATGGGGGCCGTGGTGAAGGCCCTCTTGAGCTTGTCCAGAGCCGCCTGTGCAGCTGGGGTCCATAGGAGCCACCTGAGCTTGCCACGCAGGAGGGACGTCAGGGGTTGTGCTATCGTACTGAAACCTCAAATGAACCGTCGGTAAAAGTTTGCGAAGCCAAGGAACCGTTGCAACTCCCTGACGGTTCAGGGCATGGGCCATTCTACCACTGCTTGGACCTTATGCTGGTCCATGGTGACCCCCTTCTGGCTGATGACATATCCCAGGAAGGAGATCGTGTGTTGGTGGAATTCACACTTCTCAGCCTTTACGTAAAGCTGATGTTGCAGTAGGCAGCGCAACACCTGCCAGACATGGCTGATATGCTCCTCCAGGGACGCCGAATACACCAGGATGTCATCGATGTAGGTAATGACGCTCCTCCCCAACATGTCTCTCAGGACATCATTAATTAGACTCTGGAACACCGAAGGGGCGTTAGCGAGCCCATAAGGCATGATCAAGTATTCATAGTGCCCAGAGGTGGTGCTAAATGCCGTTTTCCACTCATCCCCCTCCTGGATGCGGACCAGGTTGTATGCACTGAGCAGGTCCAGCTTCGTAAAAATGATGAGGATGAGGTGGGTGCCTTCGCCGCAATAGAAGCAGCGAGACTCATGACGCCGCCTCTCCCTCTCCTCCTCGCGAAGCCGGGTCTGGCCGAGCTGCATGGGCTCGGCTGTGGGTGCTGGCTTTGGTGGCAGGGAACCCCACAGCACAGGACGGTCGGTACGGCATAGTCGGTTCAGCCGTATAGCAAGGTCAATGAGGGCGTTGAGGGTGAGCTGTTCATCTTGACATGCCAACTCCTTCACCAACTCGGGATTCAGCCCCTGACGGAACGTGGTCTTGAGGGCTGGCTTGTTCCACCCGCTCTGTGCAGCGAAGGTGCGGAACTCCAAGGCATACTCCACCGCATCACGAGAGCCTTGCGTGATTTTCAGGAGCTCTTGGCCAGTCTCCCAACCATCAGGGGAATGATCAAAGGCATGCTGGAAGCAGGAGATGAAGTCCTCTAGCGAGGGTCTGGCACCGCCCCCCTCGCTCCCACTCTGCCGTAGCCCATAACAAGGCGCGTCCGGTTAGGAGCTCCATGAAGTGCGTGATCTTACGGACCTCCAGCATGTCAAGGTAACTCTCAAAAAACAGCGAGCACTGTAGCAGGAAACCCTTACATCGTTCTGGCTCTCCAGTATATCTCTCTGGTATGGGTAGTGGCGGAAAGTGCGCAGGCGGCGGGGCTGGAATGTGTTCAGACAGTGCTGGCTGAACGTACGCCTGCGCTGGAAGCGGAATGTGCGCAAGCGGTGGTGGCGGTGACGTGGCCGGGAGCGTAGATGGACACATGCCCGCCACTTGCTCGGTTAAGCGCGATATTTGGTCCTGCTGCACATTTATCGCTCGGTTCTGTTCGAGAATGTAGTGTTGACATTCCGGGGTGCCCGCTGCCTCCATAGTAGGTGAAGTAATCTGTTACAATACCTTGTTTGGAAGCAAGCGCGGGCGATGCTGAAACTAGAAGGCGAGGGTCAGGCGGAAGACAAACACGGAAGACAAAAGCAAGTCAGGCGATCGGGTGAACAGTCTACACTGGGCAGGGCAGGTAATCGTGGTCGAGAAACAAGGTATTCGAGAACTGGAAAATCCAAATGAGAACAACGGCATGGTGAACGACAGAGAAGATAGTTCTGAGCATTTACTTCGCGAGGCTCTAATGTTAACGAGGTCCTTTATAATCTGTGATAGAGTAGTGTGGACAGGTGTCCACAATCAGTATTTCGGCGAATGTGACTGCATGCGTGACTGGGAAGTGTAGTTCTCGTCGGCCATGTTTGTAGTTCGCGCTGCACTCCGGGAACTGTAGTCGCGAGTTCGATGAGACATGACACTGCTATTTGGAGATCTGTCTTTCATATTGGTGTGGAATTTTTGCAGAATCCAGACACATTGGAGGGCTTTCGAGCATTAACTGCCTGTTTAAGGTCCTGTTACGGCATCTCAATAGGGTTCAAGACTCCATCTTGTAGGTTCATAGTTCCATCAATGGTAAGTCACCCAGGACCTGAAGCAGCAAAGCCATCTACCATACTATCATCGCCATGTTTGACTTGGTTAGAAGTGTTTCTTTTTTTTTTTACCTTGCAACTTTTCCATGGATCCCATTTTCCCTAGTCTATTTGTAATGGTGGAACCAGGAAAGCTGACATTATCTGAAGCCTGCAGTTTCTTAGATGTTTATCTGGGTTTTTGTGACTTCCTGGATGAGTTATTGATGCGCTCTTGAAGGAATTTTGGTAGGCCGGCCATTTCTGGGAAGATTTACCACTCTTCCAACTATGTTTTTTTTTCATTTGGAGATAATGCCAAACTTTGTGGCTCACTGTATTCCCAGAGCCTTAGAACCAGCTTTGTAACCCTTACTGGACAGATATATTTTAATAAATTTCTCATCTCTTCTGGAATTTCTTCTGATTGTGGCATAATGTGCTGCGTGTTAAGACATTTTAGCCTACTCCACATTCCTGCAAAGGTTCTATTAAAGTGGTGTTTAGATTCAACAGGGACAGCCCTGTAATCAAGTAATCAAGCCTGGGTGTGTTTAACCTAATCGAACCAATTCAATTTGGTTAACAAAGTAACTAAGGGGGCAATGACACAGGGCCAGTTAGTGTTGGATAACTTTTTTTACCTCCAGTAAATTAAAAGATCACTTAAAAGCTGTATTATGTGTTTACTCAGGTTGACAAATATGCAAAAATCTAAGAAATCAGATCCTTTCTCATGGCACTGTGGTAAATGGTAAATGGTCTGCATTTATATAGTGCTTTTATCCAAAGCGCTTTACACTGTGTCTCATTCACCCATTTACACACACACCAATGGTAGCAGAGCTGCCATGCAAGGCGCTAACTTGCCATCGGGAGCAACTTGGGGTTCAGTATCTTGTCCAAGGACACTTCGGCATGTGGAGTCATGTGAGCCAGGAATCGAACCACCAACCCTATGATTAGTGGACAATCCATGACAGCCGCACCATTGTATTGCAACCTTGCCAGTGTATTCCTGTGAAAGGCTCCAGATCCATCATCACCCTGATCAAGAGAATGTGGTTACTGAAAATGAATGGATGAATGAATAGATAAAGGTATTAACTTTCAGACAGCAGAAGATGCTGCTCTATGTATGAGCTAAGAGTTCATCCATCAACAGAGCTAAGCTTATAGCTCAGTAAAGAATGTGTAAATGCAACCTTTCTTTTGAATGATGCGTAGCAGTGAAATACATAGGATTTTCCAGTTTTTGATTTGAAACATAACATTACTTTGATAGCTTTCCTCCACCTCAGAAACCTTGCTAATTTAACAAATCTATATGGCATGATACACAAAAATAGTTAATATTTCTATTACCCATTGGAATCACTACTGTACTGTAACTATTTGCTCAAACGATCTTCTAGTAAGTCCTGTATGAAATGTAGGTACAGTATTTTAATACCCATTGTCTGACTTGTTCAGGTCAGAAATTTTCTGTCTCTTTTTCATGCAAAACACAAGGTTAAGGATGACAAAGGAATTTACATTTTCATGTTACTTTAGCTGTCATCACCATTAGGATCACGACAGAGAGTGGAGACTTTCATACAGGCAAATGGTGATCTGGTAGTATTTTTCAGCACAAATTCTGCTTTCTCACAGGTTTTGTGATCTCCAAAGAAATTTAAACTGCTGATAAAAATAATGTCATTTATTTCTCTCATTGCCATTTAGCCATGCAGTGCTGATGCATACATATAGGCCTAGCCTAAACAGCTATATTATTGTTACTGTAGTTGCATTCCAACATGCTTACTCAGTATGAGTAAGAGTACCTCTGATTACATTTTTTACTGGATCAATTTTAGTGATCCAGTATACCCATATATATATATACCCACCTGTCAGCCAATAAAAAAGGTAGTATACTATGTATATACTAGTATACTATGTATATACTAGTATACTAGGTAGTATACTATGTTTTTAAGTATACTATTTGGCCAAAGTATATGGACACCTGAGCATTACACCCATATGTCCCTATTCCAGAACCATTGGCACATATGCAGAGGTGGTCCCCCTTTGCTGTTCTAAGAGCCTCTACGCTTTTGGGAAGGCTTTCCACTAGATTTTGGAATATGGAGTGGAGAATTGCGCCAATGACTGTATAGATAAGTGGACATCATGACAGGGAGTCAAAAGTGAAGCCAAAATGTTTCTGAGGCCTTCTAGTGGCTGGGTGCAATACAATTTTTAACCTGGCCTAATCCCATGTTACTGAATGGACATTACAAATTGTCCATTCAGTAACATGGGATTAGGCCAGGTGAAAAATGGGTGCATTCAAATGAAACATGCCATGTTCTAAGTTGTTTAACACATCTAGATGTAAATATCAGAAAATGAAAGCTGAAATTCTGATCATATCATCAATTATATTAATCTTTTGATATCAAACTCAAATGTTTTCAGTGTATAGCAAAAACAAAAGAATTCGCTTTGCTGTTCCAATACTTTCAGAGGGTACTGTACCTGTGAAAATTATACTACTACTGTTTAGCATTTTACATATTAATTAATTATGCTGTACTTTCTATTTTGGGTTAGCGTAAGCATTGTTTTTTTGTTTTTTTTTAATGATAAATCATCGTGAACGCATGCTATGGGCAAGGCAAAAGGCAGAGCCACTGCTGTCCTGCTGTATCTACTGCACATGCAATGGCTTAAACTCTCTATTGCACAGACTCTGGCTCCAATTTTTCCAAGATGGCGACTCCAATTTTGACCTCAAAAAGGCTTTAAAAATGCACAATGGAATTGAATGGCACCATGTTGTTCACTCATATATAGATAAGATAAGATAGATAAGATAAAAACTTTATTGATGCCACACTGGGGAAATTCCCTCGTTACGGCAGCTCACTTACACACAACAGATAAGAAAATACACATTAAATAGGAATAGAATAGAAAAATGTCTAAAAAATATATAATAATAAGTGTATAATAAGTAATATATACAATATGAACACCATTGTATGTACAGATGAATAAAAATATGAATATATACAAATGAGTAACACCTCATTCATATATAGATAAGTGATAAATGGAATATTGCACAGTTCACAGTAGAGGGTAAGCAACAAAGAGTAATTAAATAAATATACATAGTTCAGAATTTTATGAATATGTTGGCTGTTGTAAAAAAAAAAAAAGGAGCTAGCAGTGCTACATTATGTTGTTTTTGATAAGTGACAAACGGAATATTGCACAGTTCACAGTAAAGGGTGAGCAACAAAGAGTAATAAATTAATAAATATTCATATTGCAGAATTTTATGAATGTGTTGCCTGGTGTTGCAAAAACAGCTAGCAGTGTTATATTATGTTGTTTTTTGCATTAAAGAGTCTGACTGCTGTTGGAATGAAGGACCTGCGGTAGCGCTCCTTCTTACACTAAGGGTGCAGAAGTCTGCTGCTGAAGGAGCTGCTCAGAGACCCCAGTGTCTCATGCAGGGGGTGAGAGGAGTTGCCCATGATAGACGCCAGCTTAGCTAACATCCTCCTCTCCCCCACCACCTCTATGCTTTCCAGAGGGCAGACCAGGACAGAGCTAGCCCTCTTAACCAGTTTTTCAAGACGTTTCCTGTCCCTCTCTGTGCTCCTGGCTCCCCAGCAGACTACTGTATAGAACATAGCAAACACAACCACATTGTCATAGAAAGATTTTAGCAGAGTCCTGCAGACACCAAAATATCTCAGTCTCCTCAGCAGGTGGAGACTACTTTGACCCTTTTTGTACAGGACATCTGTGTTTATGGACCAGTCCAGATTATTGTTGAGGTGAACACCCAGGAATTTTTATGTCTCCACCCTCTCGATGTCAACACCCTGGATGTTCACCGGTGTGGTCTGGGACGGCGTCCTATGGAGGTTGACCACCATCTCCTTTGTCTTGCTGGCGTTAAGGCAAAGGTGGTTTAACTCACACCAGTTGACAAAGTCAGCGATGACCTCCCTGTATTGCTGCTCTTCTGATACCCATCCAACAATGACAGTATTCACAGAGAACTTCTGCATGTGGCAGCTGCTTGTATTAAGCCTGAAGTCCACTGTGTACAGGGTGAAGAGAAAGGGAGTGAGCACTGTACCCTGTGGTGCTCCCATGCTGCTAACCACCACATCAGTCACACAGTCCTGGAGCGTCACATACTGTGGTCTTTCAGTGAGATAGTTGGTGGTCCATGCAGCCAGATGGCTGTCAACTCCAGCTCCCAAAAGCTTCCCCCTAAGTAATGATGGCTGAATTGTATTGAAAGCACTGAAAAAATAAAAAAAATCATGATCCTCACAAGACTCCCAGTATTCTCCAGGTGTAGCAGTGATCTGTGCATTAAATAAATAATGGTGTCATCAGCCCCAATGCCTGGTTGGTAAGCAAACTGTAGCGGGTCCAGCTCTGAGCTCACCAGGGACCACAGTTGTTGCAGTACAATCCTCTGCATGGACTTCATCAGGTGAGAGGTTAAGGCTACCGGTCTGAAGTGGTTGGGATCCCTAGGATGTGCAGATTTGGGTACTGGAACCACACAGGAAGTCTTCCACAGGACTGGAACTCACTCCAGTCTGATGCTCAGGTTAAAGATGTTCAAGATGACCCCACTGAGCTGATCTACGCTGTCTATAAGCACTCTGGAGCTGACTCCATCCGGGCCCTTTCTTGCCTTGATCTTCTTTAGCTTTAGAGTCATTGATTTGTGCCCATTCAGCCAAAAGAGTATTAGTGAGGTCAGGCTCTGATGTTGAGTGAAACCACTGGGTGTGCAGTCAACGTTCCAATTCAACCCAGTGGTAATCACTTTGGTTGAGGTCAGGGCTCTGGCCACTCGAGTTCTTCCACATCAACCTTGGCAAACCATGTCTTCATTGACCTCATTTTGTTCACAAGGGCATTATCATGATGAAACAAGTGTGGACCTATTAGTTCCAGTTAATCTTACAAGCGTACAAATACATTTTAGATAATTGTGTTTTGTAGCAGCAGTTTGGGGAAGGCCCACATATGGATGCAAATGTCCATATACTTTTGGCCATATAGTTTATCTGAATGTGAAGTACTGCTGCCTTTCTCCTGTGTTTTTTGTTTCTCTCTTTGTATGCCTAGTTATTACTAGGTTTATGCTTATTGATTGTGCTGCAGATGCCTGTCCCAACAATTTTTGGCTCTGGTCAATGGCAATCCTGAACTAACCCAAATAAAAAAGTATGCATCCTGACTCCCATATGTTACAAGTACATGTCCAGTATTTAATAAGCTGTCAGTTGATAATAATGCATTGCACTCACTATGTTGAAAGGTAGGCCCATTGTCATTCTCATCAGTAAGGGTGACGGTCACTGTTGTTGTAGCACTGTAGCCTCCAGTAATTCCGAGCATGTCTTTTACCTGAATTACAACAAGGTACTTCTCACTTGCTTCTCTGTCAATGTTTGGCCAAGAGGTCACTATTATACCTTAAAATGAGATGGAAGAACATTATCATCTTTCAAGTCAAATGTGAAATTTTATAATTCACAGTAATTTCACAGGACAGTTTGAACAATTATAATCTGGACAATCATATTAGGGGTATACATATACAGTATATTCTATTTAAGAGGGGTTAGGTGGTGTAACAATGAAACATTTTCCAAAGGTAACTACCTGTCTTTGGCTCTACTGAGAAGTAAGGCCCTCCTTGCAGAATGGAATATATGAGTTTGGCATTATTTCCAAACATGGGATCATCTGCATCTATGGCTGTCACTTGAACCACTGTAGTCCCTAATCAGAAAAAGTGATGGTATATACACACTCAGCAGTAAAATAAATAAATAAAATAGATGTGTAATTCAGGTGAGTATGACAGGCCATGGGTGTCTGTAGTGACATACAGCAGAGGGACCGCTTTAAATGTAAAAAAAAAAAATTCCATGGTCTGCCTCAGTAGAGATTTATTTCCTGAACGTAACTGCAATAAACAAGTATTAATCTCATTATTTAAATGTTGAAATTATGTATAGGCCTACCTGTTTTTTAGTTACTGAGGTTTGGATTAAACACATTAAATTCAAGTCACCAAACAGACTAATGACTAAAAGAACTCGATAATAACTAGATAGGTAAAGTTTATCACAACAAACGTTGATGTGGGCTTGCAAGTTTGAAAGTTTAAAATAGTTATCAATTTGAAATCTGAAGACTATGTGCAGTTTTAAGAAAGAAAAGAGACAGTTAGATAGGGTGCCAATACTTGTAGAGTTGAATAGATAGCCAATACTTGTAGATTTGGATAGGTAGATAGGGTGTTAATACTTCTACAGTTGATTAAGTAGATAGGGTGCCAATACTTGTAGAGTTGATTTGATAGATAGGGTGCCAGTACTTCTAGAATTGGATAGATAGGCCGTATTTGTAGTTAGATAGATACTAGTAGATAGATACTTGTGAATACTTGTAGACTTGATTAAATAGATAGGTAGGTAGATAGATAGGTAGATAGGGTGCCAAACACTTGTAGATTCCATCAATGTAAGTGTATGGGAGTTTTGGGGATTTTTGATCTTCCACTACAGGAAAACAATAAGTCCAGACAGTCTGAACAACCTGAAGGACTGAGCTGAGTTTGTTGAAAGTAGCTTGAAAGCTCAAGGAATTTTTTAATGCAAGTCAGTGGGAATTTTGGCCATTTTGAGCGTCCGTAATGGGAATTCTGTAATTCCGATCAGTTAGAAAAGTCATAGCACAAGTAAGAACAGGCTGAAGGTATGTGGCAAGTTAGCTTGAAAGCTATGGGAGGAGTAACATTTATAAATTTTAGGTCTCAGAAGAAGAAGAATAACTACATAGGTAAAGTCACGACAAACTTTGATGTTGGCTTGACAAATCAAGTCTGAAAGTTTAAAATAGTTATCAGTTTGAAATCTGAAGGTAATGTGCAGTTTTAAGAAAGAGAGACAGACAGATAGGGTGCCAATACTTGTAGAGTTGGATAGATAGATAAATAGATACTTGTACAGTTGGATAGATAGGGTGCCAATACTTCTAGAGTTTGACTGATAGATAGGGTGCCAATACTTGAAGAGTTAGATAGATAGTAGAAGTGTAAATCACAAGCTTCATGACAATTTGATCTAATATCGATTCTTTTAGCCAGAGATTATTTGCCGATAGCTCAATAACTACCACAATGCAATTATGATTTGATTGATTCAGGGGCATACGATCGATATTAAACAATATGTCTATTTCACACAATCAGTAATATTTCTATTAATTCACAGATGCAACCAAAATATAACTTTTTTTCTATAAAATATCACACCATGTATTTAACTTTTTTCTATGAAATATTACACCAAATTTAGTACTCAAAAGCCCATGTAAGCATTTGTTGTTAAGAATAAATTCAAGCCGAATAGTAAATGTTAAGACTGTGTTTCATATGTTCTGTATAATGTAGTACTTCTACCCTGTATTTTATTTCATTAAACTTTAGAAAGATGTGCATTATTATTTACATAATTGTATCTTGTATTATTTTGTCCTTGCAATAAAATAAAAATGATAGAAAAGGTGCATTACTCTGCATGGGAGTATTAAGAGTGGGAGCCTACTTGTCTAATACCTTACATTAATTACACTGAAAAAAAATGGAATGTGTGGTCGGTTAAATTTAAGAAAAAATATTATGTATGGTTTACATAAAAATATTACGTTTCTCCTCAAAACATGATTTTATTGCTTATGCGAAACTTAATTTAAACAACTTTCTAATTAATTAAATTAAATTATGTAAAGTGAGCATGATCAATTCACACAGTATTAACAAAAAACTATACTATAACTATACTATTTAATTTATCATGTTTAAAACTCCCTGTAGGAGTTAAAATTGAAAGTAGCATCTTTGTATTTAGTTACTTCTGTTTCTGAATAAATAAGCATTATGCCATCAAATCACAAGTCTGATTTGATTTAATGTTCAGAAGCTATACTAAATGACAAATAACCTAAAAATCACAAACATAACACTTGTAAATAAAATAATTTATATATACAATTTAGTAGATCCTTAAAATAAAAAGACAGCTAAACAGTGAAAAAAAAGTAATAATTGTTGGAATTATAATGAATGACAATTGCTTATTAATCGCTAATTACATTTGCATGTGAATCCAAATAAGCTATTCAAGCTACAGAAAGTGAGCATATGTATTTTACTCCCTTGATTGCCCAATTTTAAAAAACTGCATTCCTTTTCTAAAAAAAAAAAAGTTAGTGATACTTTCACAGTCTTTTGGGAAAAAAACACAAGAAAACTTTTTTCTTGGTCACAATTGTAACCGGTGGGACAGTGAAAATAGGTCAGTAAGAAATTATCAATCGCTCAATAAGACCCATTATAAAATTGCAAACAATATAGTAACAATTTTCTAGCATCAGGGTTGTAACGATCTCCCCTTTAGACAGCACTGCAGCTTGCAGCGGGCTTGAAAAGCTGGAGGGCGAGTGCGTGCACGAGCCAGGTGTGCGAGTGCTCAGCGAGCGCATGCTCTTCGAGTGTTAATAACTGTGACATTGTTTACTGTGGACACGTGCCTTGTTTTGTTTCTGTTCTGTCTCCTCCCTGTTTTGTCATTGGTTGTTGTTTGAGAGTGTGTCTTCATTGTTTTCAGCTGTCAGCACTTAACACTGATTCTGTTTGTGATAAATACCTCTCACTTCCCTGTACACCTTGCGGAGTATTACATTAGATTAGTTAAATTACATACCTCGATAGATAGTTAGATACCTTGATAGATACATAGTTAGTTCTACAGATAGTTTAGATACGGAGATAGTCAATTTAGTTTAACGTTAGATTAGTTCACTCAGACCACACTGGTGTTTTCCGCTCCCATTTCCCAGTCCTAGTTTCTTGTTTCATGTTTCCTGTTTTGACCCCGTTTCCAGTGACCATGACTTCGATTCCTGCCTAGCCCCGTTTATGCCCGTTTGCCGATCGCCTGACCCATTGCCTATTTCTGACTACGTCTCTGTTTCCCGATTTGGATTTGTCTGCCTGCCTCCTTTAATAAACATCTTTACCTGCACTTGCTTCTTCCTCCATTACCGTTCCGTGACAAGGGTGAACTGACATGTAGCAGATCATTTCCAAACTTTCAGTAACTTTACCTTCTACATTATGTGTCCTGTTTAGATTTACTGAAAAAAAAAAAAACCCCAAACGTGACTTCAGAATTATTTGGGACTGTAGTTCATTCCTAAGGTGTTCCTAATAAAGTGGTGAATGTACACAGTCAGGTCAATAAATATTTGGACATGGACAAAGTTACTGTTGATTTAGTTGTGTACCACAGTATATTGCCATTTAAATTACATACACTCATGAAAAACTCCATACACCCCATGGAAATTGTTGGCTTTTTTGGACAAACAAACATTTGATCATCTTTGAAACAGTGCCTATTAATAAAGTTGATATGCTTGAAAAAACAACAAGGAAAAATAGATTTGTCCCTTAAGCCCTGTTCACACTGGGATGATTTTAGTACCCTGAAAAACGCTACAAAAACGCAATGAGCATGTTTACACCCAGGCGTAAAACGCGTGGCGTCAAAGCGTAAATTTTTTTAACGTCAAGGGGTTCGTTTTTTTTGGACGCGCTGTGTTAAAAACGTGCTTGCCAATGAGATATGCGCTTTTGTTCAGGTGTCTGGAGCCGCTGAAGTTACATAAAAGTACAACTTGATGGCGCTCAAGTACATAAATGTCTTGCAGACGAAGCAGAAACCGAAAAAGAAGATGAATAAGATGCCGTCGCTCACCATTTTAGTGAGGGTGCATAAGTAACATACCTGAAATAAAATGCTCGCTGCTAATAAATCCTTCTACCTAAACAAGGTTTCATTTGAAAGCACCAGATTAGAAATTACACACTAAATGTATATATAAAGTGTATTTATTATGTTGTGGCTATTTTTTTGACAAAACGATTGCCACGATTATTGCCAAAATGATAATCATGATTATTTTGATCAATATTGAGATCACGATTATTTATCACATTTATTCATTGATTTTAGGGACAACATATTTTTATTGCACATTCACATTTAAATAAACAGACCATTGCTTTCACCTCCATGTTGTGCTACATTCCTGCTAATGTACAAATCTTTGCATCAAATTAAGCTGGTCCTTAATGCGCATCATCGCGTAGAAGCAAAATATAAATTAAATTGTACCCAAAACATAGGATAAATAAAAATAAAAATGCGATCATCCAAATGAAAATATGCAATCCAATATAACAATTCAGGCCTATGCAGAAAAGGCAGTAAGTGTTTACAGTAGGAGAGCAGCCAAATCACCCAATAGAGTGGTGCAGGGATGATGTCATTTTGTACTGGAACCCAAAAGTTAGCATTACACTGGTTCCCTTGACAAAAACCTAATAGGCTTTTGGATTATTCCCCATAGGCTTTTGGATTATTGCAAAAAATAAGCCCTATAATCAACAAAAGTTGACAACACTAACGCGTTTTGTCCATTAAGATCATTTTCACAAATGAACACAACTTTTATGAAATTTGAAGCCTAAATACAATCACCAGAAATAAAAAGTTAACTGTATGCTATAAACGAACTATACCACGGTCGCTTGACTTGAATGTCACCATCAACAAGCTTCCAACAACTTTTCCAAACTTGATTTAAAAATTTTTCCATAATACGGATTTACTCTGTGGATGAATCTTCATCCACGTTTTTTTGGGGGAATTGTGCACAGCATACCTGCATATGCATATACGTATTCTTGTCAACACTTCATCAATTTGCAGGAACATTAACATTTTTGGGCACAAAAACAGTTGACTTATACCCACCCCCTCCCAAAAAGAAAAATTAGATTAAAAATATAACAATTTGGGTAGTCCCATAAGTATGTGAATGTTATTTCTGTGACTTTGATATAATTCAAAAAATTACTTATTTAAAACGAGTATATTGTTTCAGATTAAAACTAAGGATTTAGCTTTAAAGAAGTATTTGTTGCAGTAGCCAAATCACATATGTGCTTTAGCCAGTCTGCAAAAAGTGTGTGAAAGGCTTTTTGCAAGTACGTAAATATTGGCTCTCTTCTTCTTCTCAGTGATAAGTGGGTGTCAGAAACGGAAAGTTGTGCAGCGCCACCTTGTGTACCGGGGTATTTCTGATTTTCAATAAGCACCATCTACTGTCAGGGAGTGAATTTGTACTTTCATTCAGTGCATCACTTGTATTTAACGCATGGATAAGAACAAGATGTAATATCCGATTAATCTCTTATAGGAAGCATTTGGGTGAGTTAATTAACACCCTAGTAAAGTACTTTACTTTACTGGTTTTCATTCACTCATGCAGGTCATTCCTGCTGATATCTATGACTTCTTTCCACCCCCACGTCTTTATCTCCACCACTTTTCAAAACAAAGTAACGCCCATGTATTACCTAAGCAAATAAATTCCTGATCATTTATCAATTAAGCTTTAATTAAATATAATTTGCAAAGAATATACAGTAATTAGAATTATTTTAATCTAATAATTTTAGCAGTCATTACAGTATGTTTGTTCCGTGGATTTAAAAGATGGACCGAAGTCAGTCGTCTGTTTTGGAAAAGTTGGATAAGTCGATCTCTTTCCACCTTCCATTCACGGGCTGTGAGATGGAATTGCCGACCATTTAGTCTTTTGTCTTGTGTATGATGCTGCAGACAGCACCATTTATTTCTATTCACACAAGACAAAGTACAAAATCTGTACTGAGGCTACCTACATGCCAATATTCAGTTATAGTCATAGCGCCACCTGCTGGCAACAGGAAATTACATGTTTTACATCGTGATACAATCCTAACAACATATAAGTGCTAAAAAGTGGTAAAAAATGGAATGGCATTCCCCTGGCAGAGCAGCCCCAATGTGCACCCAGGTGCGAGGGCCCGTTCATCGCTGCTTGCAGCTTTAATTAGGGCCCAAGCACTGCTGGTGTGAGGCCCTATTAGATCTGCTCCATTTATTATTATTATTATTATTATTATTATTATTATTATTATTTTCTCAAATGAATCACATTTTTGAGGCATAAACATGCTCGAAAAATCATGCAACTTTGGACACATCTAAAAAAACCATTTACATCTGATACAGGTTTTAGAATGGAGTGTGGCAAAATGGCTTGATAGCGCCACCTACAAAATTTCAACAACGTGCACCTCACGCTACGTTTGAACTACATATACTAAATTCGGTATACCTGTGTACTCTGCCACTGCGTACAAAAACGTCTCTTGAAGCCATGCCCTAAACGCAACAGGAAGTCAGCCATGTTGACTGTTCTCTTAAATTTTTGCTCAGATTTTGCCATTTCCAGGCCTCGTACTTTAAAGAACTCGTCTTATAGATTTCATTGGATCGACATCATATTCAGTCAGTCGCATGTAAGGGCCTTGACAGTGCTAAACTGTGAAGCTTTTGAGATTTCACTGCACAATGTGGGTGTGGCAGTCTCACAAAAATTTTATGTTTTGCCATGAAACAGGAAGCTGTTATAATGCAAACATAGAATGTCCATTTTGCTCCAAATTTCACAAGTTTGATAAAAGTCCCGGCTTGAATACATCTACATGCCAATATTCAGTTATAGTCATAGCGCCACCTACTGGCAACAGGAAGTGACATGTTTTACACTAACTCAGACATACAATATTCAATCTACACCAAACTTCACGTATTTGATACGAATCCTGGCCTGAAGATATGCACATGTCAATATTCAGTTATAGTCATAGTGCCACACTGAATTCAATATAGTTACTAATTTGAGGGGCAACAAAGTCTTTAAACTCATAATCCACTAATAGATGGGAACTAAATTTCCATAGCAAAGGAGTGGTAACACTGAAAGGAAAATTAATATCAAGCAAGGTGGGAGCATGATCTGAAATAACTATAGGATGATAATCACTTGAGGTAACCAGATGTACCAATTTATTGTCAATCAAAAAAAGTAAATCTGGGAAAAGGTTTGGTGCAGTTGAGAAAAGAAGGAAAAAACTCTGGGGTTTACTCTGTTTTTTTTTTTTTTTAAACCTCCAGGGGTCCAAAATTCCTAAATGAGACAAGTAGTTCAGCACTACTTTAGCAGAATTAGATAAATTGCTTTGCTTAGAGGATGACCTTCAAGGCTCATACCTTGCACCAGATTAAAGTCCCCACCTAACAATATGTGATGGTTGTCACTATTTGGAATTTTAGTGAAGAGGTTAATAAAGAATTGCTCATTATCCCAGTGGCGAGCATAGGCAGAGACTAGAACTACTGGAAGGTTTTGCAACATGCCCGATACTATGACATACCAGCCATAAACATCATGGACAATGTTTACTGGCTCAAACAATATTACTATTATAATAGTAATGCTATTAGTAGTTGCTATTATAATATTATTATAATAGCAACCCCTCTAGCTTTAGCAGAATATTTCAAATAAAATAACCCCCCAGGGCTGTATGCTCAGTCCACTGCTGTTCACTCTGCTGAATCACGACTGTGCAGCAATGCTCGGCTCCAACCACATCATCAAGTTTGCCGATGACACGACCGTGGTGGGTTTCATCAGCAAGAACGATGAGTCAGCATACAGACAGGAGGTGCAGCAGCTAACGGACTGGTGCAGAGCCAACAACCTGTCTCTGAATGTGGACAAATAAAAAGAGATGGTTGTTGACTTCAGAAGAGCACGGAGCAACCACTGTCCGCTGAACATTGATGGCTCCTCCGTGGAGATCGTCAAGAGCATCAAATTCCTTGGTGTTCACCTGACAGAGAACCTCACCTGGTCCCTCAACACCAGCTCCATAGCCAAGAAATCCCAGCAGCATCTCTACTTTCTGTGAAGGCTGAAGAAAGGCCATCTCCCACCTCCCATCCTCACTACATTCTACAGAGGAACTATTGAGAGCATACTGAGCAGCTGCATCACTGTCTGGTTCGGAAATTTCACCTTATCAAGACCATGCAGTGGATAGTGAAGACAACTGAGAAGATCATCAGGGTCTCTCTCCCCCGCATCACAGACATTTACACCACACGCTACATCCGCAAAGCCACCAGAATTGTGGAGGACCCCACACAACCTTCACACACACTCTTCACCCTTCTGCCATCTGGAAAAAGGTACCAAAGCATTCGGGCCCTCACAACCAGCCTGCGTAACAGCTTCTTCCCCCAAGCCATCAGACTCTTCAATACTCAGAGACTGGACTGATACACACACACACACACACACTGAACTGAACACCATCCCACTCTCAGTGAAATATTTGTACATTCCTGCATTGACACTGTTGCATTTTTTGCTGCTACTGTATTATAACAAATATATTGTCACTATATACACCTTATATACACTTTACCTGGCTGCTACCACAAAACTGCTATGTCCTTGTTTGGTATAAGCTAATCTGCTGAATACTAAGTCATAGCAGGTTATGTTTACATTTATACCATTTTTAAATTATATTGTTACTCCTGGGCACCTATCTTTTGCACTACCTGTTATATCAGACACTTCCACACTAAAACTGTGTACTGTTCGTCACTACATTTTCACTTACTGTACCTATTGTCCTGTTTTAGTAGTTACTCTAATGTCCTGCTTTGTTAGCACACATGTGCATGTGCACTTTATGTAGAATGTTTGTAGATCTTATTTAGTTCTGTGTCATCTCATGTGGTTAGTATGTTGTTTTATGTAGCACCATGGTCCTAGAGGAACGTTGTTTCGTTTCACTGTGTACTGTACCAACTGTATATGGTTGAAATGACAATAAAACCGCTTGAACTTGAAATACATGGCTCATACATGCCCTTTTGATACGCCAGGTATCTGATCTTTCAAGACGTGTTTCCTGCAGAAATATATCCCCTTTCAAATGCTGCAACTGTGTCATCACCTTACCAACCTTAATGACCTCATTTGTTCCTTTAGTATTCCATGAAATCAGGCGCACCCCTTTACCCATCTTCAAAGAATAATTAGCCATCTAGGATGATGCATAATGCTGAAGTAGCTTGAAACCGCATGGCATCCAGTATCAGGAAGAGAGAGAAAGAGGAGACAAAAGGCACGAGAGAAGGAAGAAGAGGAGACAAATATATATTTTCCCCAATATCACACTTAGTTTTGGCTCCTTCAAAAACACCCCCCAAAATACAAACATTTTCTGAGCAAAACAGCTCAACGCTTGACAGCGATACTAGGCTTCTGATGTCTCATTCCCTACACATATAATGGTTGTAGGACCTCAGCGACGAACCAGGCAGCCAAGATATAACAGAGAGAGATAAGACAATGAGCCACATTCCACTAAGAGCACTCCAAACCCACACCCTTGAACATTCAAACCATAAGTCAAAGACCTTGTCACAGGATGGGATCCAGCTAATATGATTGCAGATAAGTGCCATCTTAAGCAACATTAACGGTCTTTGTCAGAGGGGCCATCTGGCCAGGATGTTGCAGCAAAGCCACAGGTCACCCCCCTAGAACGCCACAATCAGGTCAGGAGATGAATTGTTTCTTTGATCACCTACTGGAGTATGTGGCACCACCACGTCAGATCAACCTTAATGCTAAATTAAACAAAGTACCAGAACCAAATAGCCAGAGAAAAGGCTAGCTCACCATGACCTGTGTTAACCCTCATGGCATAAAACAGAGAGAAGAGATGGAGGGGGAGAAGCCCCGAGTGTGAAATTTAACAGGTTTTCTTTGTCTAAACAGCTCTTCACACCACCCACAGAACAAAGGACAGAGACGATTAACTTTTGTAAAAAAAAATCCTTATGTTTTATTAATGTATATATTTACTAGTGTCCTTAGCAATCTAACTGTTAAGCTTTGTAAACCATATTACCCATATATGTAACCTAAACGTAGCTATTAGACTTTTATTATTTTGCATTAGGCCAATATATCTGGCAAAGTGTTCATTATATCCAACTAGGTCATGTTTGGTATCTGTGTGTCAGTTGTAACATTTCCAGAATGCTAGTAAACTACAGATTTTAATAACTCATCAGGAAATTTCATTTATAAGTGTAAAAGACTAAATTAACACAACTTGTGAGCATGGACCCAAAAGGTATTATGCAGATTAGTTGGAGGGGAAGACCAAATTATCCACCAGTCATCCGAGAAGACCACCTCTGATTGGTTAGAGGGCTTAGAGGGCTATGGTAGCCAGTAATGGTTAAAAGACCATAACAAAGTGAACCTGACGGCTGGAAGAGGGGAAGGTTCATTTCGTTAATCTCGTCCGTCGTCTTTTGTTTTCCAGCCTTCCGCATCTTTCTTTTCTTTAAGTCTTACTGGTAACTTCACCTTCCATAAAATCTTAGGCCAAAACCAACCTGCGACTGTGATCGACTTCTTCCAATCGCTGATCATAGATTCAACCCGGCCTCCTGACCTCTGACAACATCGCAGTTCTCACCTCCCACTAACTACGGTAAGCAAGTGTAAAATCTCCCCCACTTTTAGTAAGCTGGTGCAGTACGTTAAGAATCCATAGGCTAGTCTACAGTCAGATTTGGGTCATAATGTATTGATGGTTCGGAGTCTATTTGAAAAGCCATAACTTGCCATAACACCAGCATTCGGCTATTCCTCTGTTGTAAAGTCCATTCCTCTCTGTCATGCTCGTGTGTGTGTGTGTGTGTGTGTGTGTACATGTGTTTGTATATGTGTTTGAATAGTCTCTGTGTGGTAGTTATATTAGTGTAATAAATTCTCGTCTATATTGAAGTGAAGTTTTTCTGTGATTCATTTGTTCATGTTCTGAGAACTTGCTGATTTTGTTACCTTGCTACGAAATATTGCGTCATCACTACTAGGTATTACTGTCAAAGGCCACAAGAGTAATAACTTTAAGAATCAGTGCACATCCTCACCAAAAGATTTGGTGGATGAATAAATTGGTTAGTTGCTGTAACTTAATGATAATGAGTCTTTATTGATCACATATACATGTGCACAGTGAAATTCTTTTCTTCGCATACCCCAGCATGTCAGGAAGCTGGGGTCAGAGATGATACAGCACCCCTGGAGCAGAGAAGGTTAAGGGGCTTGCTCAAGGGCCCAACAGTGGCAGTTTGGCAGTGCTGGGGCTTGAACCCCTAACTTCCAAACAGTAACCCCTGAGCCTTAACCGCCAAGCCACCACTGTCCTCCTCCAGAATATTTGATTCTGGCAATATTTCCCTAAATTAATTAAGATTCCTTGGGAGCTAATGCTTTCCTACATGTACTGGTGGAGAATATAGGTAACTAATTTTAACTATCTAAACTTTCCTTAGATACAATGGTGGAGAACGCAACAACTTAATCTAAACAGCTAATTTTCCCTACATGGTCAACTCCTTTCTTGCAATGTAAATATCAAGTGAACAAGCAAAGACAATTATTTAAAAATAATAATAATAATTAAAAAAATAAATAAATAATGTAAAATAAAAAATAAAAAAGAGAAAAACACACCTCTTCAAAAATAACAGACCCTGCAGAATGGTAAGCCACTGAGCACAACACTGTTCAAAAGAACTTCAGCTCACCTACATATCTGGTTGTGATTGAAAAAGTCAAATCTTGAACAAGCACTGCAGCTGTAAAGTCTTACAGACAACAGGTGCAGAGAAGGCCCAAAAGTAGAACCGCTGTTGAGAAATCAGTAACACTGTTATATCAGTGTTTCACACAAACACAAATAACTCCTACTGTTTGATGGAGCTCCTCATTCTGAATAACTTTTCCTCAAGGACTATTGGAGTCCATCAAATTGTTCATTAAATATTTGCAATTAATTAAAAACATACTTTTGCAAACTTGAGCTAGGTTTTTCACTTTACCAAAATAAACCCAATTGTTTAGGTACTCAAAAGGTTTGGGGCAGTGCCACCTTGTGGTCAGAAAATACAAGAAAATTTCTTAAAAACTTTTCATTTCTTTAGCCTATTGTCATGCACAGTCTGGTTATATTTTATGGATCATACCAAAAACAATGATACTCGAGCCTACAGCCCACGCACGTCAAAGATGCCGTGCTCCTCACACAACTGCCGGCAGGGTGCTAGAAGGACATCACCACTTCAGCACCCTAAATGTTTTGGACAGCACGAAAGCACATGGCTGTGAGACGGGGCGGCAGAAGCACACACGACTGGCAGCTAATGAGTGGAGCAGCGGCTCTTCACCCTCCCTGAGAAGTCAGGAGGATATAAAAGGACACCGCGAGTGTGCCGCGTCTCTCTAATGCGGTTCTCTGTCTCCCGTCTAGACGCGGACCAGGAAGACGACGAAAATGATGCAGAAGTCAGTGCTCTCCGGCCTCTCCGCGCTTTCCGTCGACGTTGAAGCACCGCTCCCGTCGCTCTGGGCACTGCCGCATCTCGCATGCTGAGATCCACGCCAGGCGGACCGCGCCCCATTCCTAAACACACCAGTGCACCTCCCCTCAATACACTGACTTTTTTGGTAAAATGAGAGCATTTATTCCCCACGTCTGCCTCTGTGTGTCTGTGCACTGCCCTACTGTTTGCTCTAAGAAGCCACAATTGGTCGATGACAATTTCCACGAGTGTGAATTTTTTTTGAAAAACCTAATTTTGCAAACTCTTCCTAGACTTTTCACTGAAACTTTACTAAATTTTGCTCAGATCATCTTCAGACAATGAAGACCAAAAATTATTCAAAGAAAAAAACGTTCATGTATAACGCATCAACGAATATGACAGTGATCATGCCAAGATGAATGTGAGCTTTTGTCTCCACAGTGCTTTGGCATGTTGACACCAAACATGGTGTCTTATAACAGCCTTGATCTGATGGGATATGAGCAGTTTTGAAACAGCACCACCTACTGGTCACGAGATATGGAAAATTGCTTTGTTTGCTTATAATTTCTATATAATTTGTTGTAAAAATCATGAAAGTGGTACCTTAAGATTCAGTGAGGCATAGTACCCAGTTTTACTATGTCAGCCATTTTGGGAATCTGTCATTTTGAATTGTATGTTAAGATGCTGTATTTTAAATCAGTGCTATCAGGCTTTACATGTGTATAAATGATTGTATATTATGCAATGCTTCACACACAGACACACTTATAT
>JANDJT010000131.1:18369-35327 GCA_024331685.1 Stegophilus panzeri | reverse complement strand
AATAACGTGTACTATTTTACATGTAAAACATGTTGCATTCCATTCGTCTTGCATTCTAAAAACATTCGCATACGAATGGTGTAAATTGGGACAAAGGGCGCGTCTCGTTAGCCATGACATTGTTAAATCAATTAGTGCGACACCTACGCTTGCTTCTTTCTACGTTCATGTCTATGTAAGTATGTCAGAGGCTCTCAGCCTCTCACTGAACAGAGCAGACTCAGAGAGAGGTGAGAGTGCAGCGGGAAAGCAAGACCTGGCACTTGCAGGACAGTACTGGTGACATTTGGAAAGTCACTAAGGTTTGTCCAAAAAGTTGCTAGATTTGGTCTGAAAAGTCGCTAAGTTGGCAACACTGGTCTGCAATGACAGCTAGGTAAAAGGCAGGCTAAACATCGCCTCTCCCCAGCAAAAAGAAAATACAGAGAGAGAGGGAACTTCGGGGTTTTTCATTTATGTACATTCTATTTGAAAAGCAATAAAATACACAGAGTACCCAAATGATGCACTGTCTGTTTTTTTCTTAAAACAATTCGCGCCCTCCTTCCGAGCTGTCCACGCCCCCCAGGGGGGTGTGCCCCCCGGTTGAGAACCACTGTGCTACAGCATACAAAGGCATACAAATTTTCTAATAGTTTCTATCTTTGTGGCAACGGTTTGGGGACAGCCCATATATGGGTGTTGTAATGTATTGTCATACTACACACTAGTTTGAGTGTGTGCACATCCATAGCTACACTCATTGCCACTGAGAACTTCCAGGAAGTCTCTTAATAAAGAACAGAGCTTCAAATACACAGCATTTTCCAGTTCTCTCCATACCAAGTATTTTACATGGTGTCAGAAGTCTGTTTAGACACCAGCATATTGGACTATGCCTATGTTACAGTTCGAACACGTGCAGATTGACTGAGATGCTTTCGACAATCTCAAAGACCTGTGCGCACATCCTTCAATTCTCAGGTACTTTGACCCTAAAAAAACCTGTTGAAATATTGTGTGATGCCAGCAGCCATGGACTAGGAACTGTTCTGCTGCAGGACAGCCAGCCAGTAGCCTTCTCATCCAGGTCACTCACTGAAACACAAATAGAAAAGGAAATTCTCTCCATTCTACATGCCTGCAAAAAGTCCACAACTACATATTCAGAACACACATTACTGTTTGCAATGACCACAAACCCCTCAAAGACATCTTCAAGAAGTCCCTGCTGTCCAAACCCATGCACATCCGTTTGTTTCCAGTGGTGTGACGTACAGGAGAGGTAAGGACATGAGAGAGCATCTCATCTAGGGATGCTCAAATGCAAGCAGCGGGCCCATGATGTTCTTAACTGGCCAGGCATGAATGCAGAAATAAAGGAATCAGTCATAAATTGCAGCAGCTGTTCAGAACAAGCTGCTCTGACAGCCACTGCTACAGACCAAGTCACCTTCCATTCAAAGAAATAGCATCAGATCTGTTTGAGTTTGAAGGCAAACAATACATAATTCTGATAGGCTATTACTCCAAATTCATATAAACACAGTAGCTGAGAGATGTGCATAGTGGAACCATCATAGTCAATCTATAAGTTCAGTTCAGTTGACACGGTAATCCCACTACCCTGATAACAGAAAATGGCACACGCTTTTGAGACAGTTACGGTATCATGCACAAAATGTCCTCACCACACAATGTCCTCAAACAGTGAAGCAGAGTGTGCTATTTAGTCAGTGAAGCAGCTTTGGTGTAAGGCCCCAGATAATCACACTGTTGGACTACAGACCTGTCACCAGCCCAAGTGCCCATGGGCTGGCCACTGCTCAAGCGCTGCTTAAAGCTACACCTTATAAACCCCCCCAAAATAGTACCATGATTGTAAAAGTGCAGGTAACCCTTGTGCAGTAACCTTTGCACAGTACTGAAGCCTTGAGATGAAGTTAGGCCTCAAATGTACCCAGGCAACCATCTGGGGTGACCAGGAGTCATAGCGAAACCACACAACGTCATCTGCTCATACTTTGTGGAGTGTGGAAACAAGGAATACTGCCGAAATATTCAGCAACTTTTAACAAGCACCACACTGCAAGCACCACACTGCAAGCACCACACTGGGTATGTAATGAGCCCTGGGCTGAGCAGGCAGAACCACTAGCAGAGTGGGATGTGTTGAGTGTCCAGCCACTCAACAACTCATCCTCATGCTAGTTCACTAACTCAGGGACCACAAATACCATTGTTTTTTATTACTGCCATTAATTAAACAATATGAAAAATACAGAAAGCAAGCAAATGCAAACCCATAAATTAAGACAAATAAAACTAATCATTTAATTATAAGTTTAATTATAAGAAATTATTTTGTTTTGTGGGATGTTCGCATAGTGCGAGTGTAATTTAACTAACTGAAAAACATGCACAATCCATCAGTGGCTTCATCAAACAAGTTGGCTTCATTCTGAGAAGTTCATTACATGCTTTTCAAGGGCAGTAAGAAGGTTACAGTACAGGAGGATGATATGTCCACTGGGAAAATTAGCCAGGCTTTCCCACTACAATTACTTAGTTTTAGGTTTGATCCAGCATCCAGCGAATCCAGCATCCAGATCCATCGAATGCTTGATATTTGCTATCACCTACCATGTTCTATCGAGGCACCAGTGTTACACAGATATCGATAACACAATTAATTTTAATAATTTACTCAAAAATGTCAGTGCGTATTAGAGCTGCATATTTATGCCTGAAAATGTTCTGATGCAGTATCATAGCACAAGTTGCCTAATATATTATACTACCAATTGACCTTTGACCTATAAACCACTAAATGGTATCGTGCCACAGTACCTGAGTGAAATTTTGGTCTTTTATGACCCGCCTCACATGCTTAGAACAAAAGGTGCAGGCTATTTGTTAGTACCTCAAATAGTGAAGGCTATAGCAGTGGCTAGAGGTTTTTCTTACAAAGCTCCACAGTTATGGAAAAGCCTTCCAATTAGTGTTTGGGACTCAGACACAGTCTCAGTGTTCAAGTCTATGCTGAAAACATATTTGTTTAGTCAAGTCTTTTGTGAATAGTTTTTTTCATAGGTAAAGGAGTAGATCTAGACGGCTCACAGGCATAGAGCATTGTGGTAAACTCTCTCCGCCCCACTCTCATGTATTCTCTCAGGTTTGTTGATGGTGGAGTGGCTGGTCGCCTTATGTCCCAGGGCTCCCTCATGTCTGTGTTACCATGTGGGACAATAAGCATAAGTAATAATCCCTCCAGATGAGGATGGGTACCTTTTCGAGTACCTTTCCTCTCATGGTTTCTTCTTCATATCATCTCAGGGAGTATTTCCTTGCCACCCTCACCTCTGGCTTGCTCATCAGGGAAAAATTAATACATTTAAAATCTATATTCTGAATTTATATATTTCTGTAAAGCGGCTTTGGGACAATGTCCATTGTTTAAAGCACTGTACAAATAAAAATGAATTGAATTGAAAATTATCTCTGCATAATTTGCTTTGGCTGCTGACAGTGTGCTGGAGGCATTTGCTGTTTGCTGTGCATCAGGCTGGCTCACAGCCCATCTTTTGAAGCATCAGCAAATACTTCTATTGGCTCTTTGGGGTTGAATTTTCTCAGGACTGGTGCAGTGGCAATGGCTTTTTTCAGCTCTTTGAGTGCTGCGTACTGTTCTGGGTGACACTGCCAGGATATCTTTCCTTTACCGCACCCTGAGTGGTGCCTTATTGGGTTTGTACTGTGATAAATAACATATCATACCCAACACAAATTGTCTTTGTGTCGGTTGAAAGAGCAAATTGAGGAAGCCGGTGGCAACGGTGGCAAGGAAAAACTCCCTAAGATGATATGAGGAAGAAACCTTGAGAGTAACCAGACTCAGAAGAGAACCCATCATCAGCTGGGTGACAACGGAATGTCAGGTTTGTTTGGTTGAAAAACAGTAACTACAAACATTGTGTCACTGTCTACAGGTTCAGCGTCTATGTCAAGAGAAGCCATGTTCATGTTGGATTTGCAAACAGCCGCAAAATTGTCGTTTCTGCTATATTTTCTGCAGACCTCATTGTAAGCAGGGCCCTGTCTTGGTATGTGTGTGCATCCACAACTTGCCCTAGGGGCTTGGTTGTTTACTGTAATTTTGCTTGTTTTTGAACAAAGATGGGACCCCTTCTGTGCAATGGAATGGCCAAACTTTTTCTCTTGTCTTCCGCACTCAACTCTCGTTGTTAAAGGAACTGATGAAAATGATGAAGGGGTATTTTATTTATTATACCAATTTGTAATTACTGAAATTACGAGACTTCAACTCCGAAGTTGTCGCAGCAAATTCTTTTAAAGCTGCGCACGTCAGCCGAGACACTTAAAATAATTAAAAAATATCACTCTCCATGTGTGACGTGCTTTGGGTCCATGTGCACAATGTAGAACCTTTTTTCTTTTTTCTGCTTCCATGTCACAATATTTTCTTGTTACCTCACTTTCTGTCACATCACAGATTCAATAATTTTATTTTGTTGACCTTTTGCATTTCTACATTTACTCTCATCATTCATCACTTCTGTGCATTTGAAGTTTTATGGAGTTTTGTTAGTGGCACTACTTGTGTCACGAACGCGCTTTGCACTTTATGGGTGATCACATGAGTATAAAGAAAATCTGCATTTCCTCAACATTTGTAAATCCAGCAGAAAATTTTTGTTTGGTTTGGCTTATGCAACCATTTACACAAAACGTTACTAAAAGATTAATAAATGAGGCCCAATGTATGTAATATTTTTACACAATTGTTGCTGCCCATTTATTTTAAGTCATTAAAATCATACTATTTCTTTGTTTCCCTCACATATTTGTAGAACTGTTCATCATCATTATCCTTATTGGTCATATAAACACAGACTCTGGGACTACACCGAACATAAAACAAATTGTGATTGGACGATGTTATGAGTACATTACCCTGGTAAACCCTAGTTATAGGTGAGTTATTGCATATGCAGACCCTTTGATCTAAATGGAATCTGTCTTTGTGTAAGAATTCAACATCTGAAAATATTTGGAACAGAAACAGCAAAGTGCATAGCATAGTACCTCTCTAGCAAAAATTTGTGTTGGCCTACATACTGTATGTGTATACAGATATAAATGCGAGGAGATATGGCATGAGTTTGAGGAGGCAGTGGTCCGGACAACACCATGCAGTGTGAGAATGAAGGATTATGAGAGAATGTTTCATGCTGCTCCTCAGACTCCTCCCTGTGACAAAGTAAGAATCTCCATTAGAATTGCCAACTCTTGTGTAGAAAGAATTGTCATTCCTTTTTCTGCAACTCAGAAGAAGCTGATCCATAGAGGCAGAGGAGGTTGCTCCTCCTCTATTTTTGAGAGGCAAGAGGGAGGTGAAAATATAAAAAGAGTAATTGGTTGAAATAAACCATTACAAGAACACAGTATAATTTCTAAAATAATTTTTCTCTTCTTTGGAAACAATCAATTATTGAAATTCTAATTAAAATGTTTCAACAGTGACACCTGCAGGCAGAGCGGAAAGGGCAGGCTGTGTGAAGTGGTGGTGGGGGCAGAGGAAGACTTCCTTAGTGCAGGATCACATAATTTAATGTACTTCATTTTTTTCATGCTAATCTGGTATTGGTCAAAACACTCCAAGGGAAGACCTCCTCCCTAACTAATCAACATCCAGAATACACTGTTGACAATTTTTAGATTAGATTTTCTTTACTATTCTTGTTGGGTTCACCTATTATTTTTTGCAAAAACAACCAAAAGAGTAATAATTCTTGAATAATCTGGGTGTTCCAAATTGCCAAGACGTGCACCCACACATTGGAACTTCACCTCTTGTCAACACATTGTCAACACAGTGGCTGTTAACAGAGAAAGCCTGACAGACACATTCACTCGCATCATTGATTACCCCTCAATGGATGATGAGTCTATAAGAACACATTTATATATAAATAATATCCTAAAATATTGACAACATATTTGTCAGATTGGCAGACGATTAAGTATATTGCTGCCCAAATAAAATGAAGAAACAATAATTTTAATAAAACATTGTAATAAAATAATTGTAATAAAACATATTTAAAAAATATTTCCATAAAGATACTTATTTAGTGATGCCATAGGAATAATAAAATAAACACATTATGTGCCTAATTACAAGCATGTAAGTGTTCATGAAGAGAGCTAATTCTCAGTTAACCTCACACCAGTTCATAAGTGTCACGTATTAAACATTATGAAGGTGAGGACGGATGCAAGTGCAGATAAGAGCTTTTAATAAAGAGAGGCAGGCAGCCAAATCCAAATCATAAGACAATAGCGTAGTCAAGAAACAGGCAATAGGTCAGGTGATCTGTAAACAGGCATGAACTAGGCAAGGCAAGAATCATCAATGAGGAACAAGAAGCAAGATCAATGAACATAAAAGAAAACGAGGAAATGGGTACAAATGCTTACTAAGGTGAGAACACTCAATACTTCGCAAAGTCACAGTGTTGAAAAAGTCTCTTATATAGCGTGGAGTGAGTGTGAGATTGGCAATAGGTGTGTGTGATTAGAATTCTAGAGAAGGTGAATGTATGTGTGTGTGGGAATTGTAGTCCATGGCAGCCATGTTTGTTGGCCGCAGTGCAGGATGGGTAATGTAGTCACTGGTTTGCTGTGATATGACAGAACAATGCCATCTCTTCGACCTCGGACAGGAACTTGGCTTGAGAGACCGTCTCTTCGACCTCGGACAGGAACTTGGCTTGAGTGGTCGTCTCTTCGACCTCGGACAGGAACTTGGCTTGAGAGATTGTCTCTTCGACCTCGGACAGGAACTTGGCTTGAGAGGTCGTCTCTTTGACCTCGGACAGGAACTTGGCTTGATAGGTCATCTCTTTGACCTCAGACAGGAACTTGGCTTGAGAGGTCATCTCTTCGACCTCGGACAGGAACATGGCTTGGGAGGTCACCTTGTTGACCTCGGACAGGAACATGGTTTGGGAGGTCACCTCGTTGACCTCTAGCAAGAACTTGACTTTATGCTGGAGCTCTGGACATGAGACCGCCTCGTGGGTCTCATGCTGGAGCTCTGGGGATGAGACCACCTCGTGGGTCTCATGCTGGGGCTCTGGGAATGAGACCACCTCGTGGGTCTCATGCAGGAGCTCTGGGGATGAGACCGCCTCGTGGGTCTCATGTTGGAGCTCTGCAGGTGAGACTACTTCGTGGGTCTCAGGTTGGAGTTCTGGAGATGATGTCGCCACATTGACCTCCGGCTGGAGCTCTGCAGGTGAGCCCACCTCATTGGTCTCAGGTTGGAGCTCTGGGGAGGAGCTCATCACATTGACCTCTGGCTGGAGCTCTGCAGGTGAGACCACCTCATGAGTCTCAGGTTGGAGCTCTGGGGATGAGGTCGCCACGTTGACCTCCGGCTGGAGCTCTACAGTTGAAACCACCTCGTGGGTCTCAGGGTGGATCTCTGGGGAAGAGATCGCGACTTTGACCTCTGGTTGGAGCTCTACAGGTGAGACCACCTCGTGGGTCTCAGGTTCGAGCTCTGCTTTAGCTTTCTTGTGGACTGACATGAAGGGTGGCCAGACATCTCCATGTACTCTCCAGGCATGAGGAGAACTTGGTTGTCCTTGTCGTCAATCTCAAGCATGAGCATATCTTGGTTGGTCATGATGTCGGCTTCAGGCACGAGCAAAACTTGGTTGGGTGTGTCACCAGACTTGGGCGTGACAGAACTTGGTTGGCTGTGTCAGCAGACTCGGGCGTGAGCAGAACTTGGTTGGCCATGTCAGCAGACTCGGGCATGAGCAAAACTTGGTTGGCCATGTCAGCAGACTTGGTCATGAGCAGAACTTAGTTGGCCGTGTCAGCAGACTCGGGCGTGAGCAAAACTTGGTTGGCCATCTCGTCGACCTCAGACTGGAACTTGGCGTGGGAGGTCGCCTCATTGACCTCAGACTGGAACTTGGCTTGGGAGGTCACCTCATCGACCTCAGATGGGAATGTGGCTTGGGAGGTCTCCTTGTTGACCTCAGACGAGAACATGGATTGGGAGATCACCCTGTCGACCTCTAGCAGGAACTTGACTTTATGCTGGAGCTGAGGAGATGAGACAACTTTATGGGTCTTGTACTGGAGCTCTGGGGAAGAGGTCACCATGTTAACCTCCGACTGGGGCTCTGGAGTTGAGAGTACCTCGTGGAACTCAGGATGTAGCTCTGGAGCAGAGGTCACCATGTTGACTGCCCAGCAGGAACTCTGCAGGTGAGACCACCTCATGGAACTCAGGCTGTAGCTCTGGAGCAGAGGTCACCACACTGACCTCCAGCAGGAACTCTGCAGGTGAGACCACCTCGTGAGTCTCAGGCTAGAGCTCTGTAGATGAGGTCACCACATTGATCTCCAGTTGGAGCTCTATGGGTGAGACCACCTCGTGGGTCTCAGGATGGAGCTCTGGAGATGAAGTCGCTATGTTGACCTCCGGCTCCGGCTGGGAGAGTATGTCTCTAGTCAGGCTTGGGATACACCAGGCTCAAAAAAATTTAACTGGCAGTCAAACAGAAAATACTCAGGGTAGCCGAAGGCTCATAAGGCTCTGGGGGATCCATGGCAACCCACTGAGGAAGCTTGATAGAGTTGCGTCTCGGTAGGGTGTTCCTTATTGCCTCGGCATTGTTCCTTCACTTTCCTGTTGCTTCCATGTTATCAGTGAAGTATTCTGTTACGTAGTGGAGGATGAGAAGGAAGCAAGTGCAGCTTAATTAATTTAATCCAATAGGTAAAAAGGATCAGGCATAAATCAAGGCCATGAATGAAAGCTAGGGTTAGGTCAGGTCAGCTGGAAAAATCAGAACATTGTATACATGCTGCTAACCAAACATGTAATGGTAAAAAATACAGTCATGAAAAAAATAAGTATACCCATGAAAATTGTTGTTTTTCTGACACATTTGTACAAGCAAACATTTGATCCTCTTTGAAACAGAGCCTATTAATAAAGGTGTTACATTCTATCAAATGAAACATTGTAGTCATTTTCTAAATTTAAATTAACAAAAAAAACGTAAGTAAGTACACCCATACATTTATCACACCTTCAAATGTATAAAATTAGTATCAAATTAGTATCAGATTGGGTGCCAGTGATAAGAACTTGTAATGGTAAAAATAAGTACAGCCCATGAAAATTGTAGCTTCCCTTTCAAAGTGAGCTACAAAGTTTGGAGCGCCATCGCTCGTGACTGGTATCTGAAGCTTGTGTAACATCATGCCTATTTATAGGCCTGCCATTATCAGGTGATGTGGCAAGTAAGAGCATGGCATAATATAAAAATGGCACCTGTGAAAAGGCGCCTTCAGCCTTATTATCTTGAGCGAGACTGCATGTCGGTCGTTTCTGTAATGCTCACAAAAAGACTCTTCATTTTTTCTCTATCTTTTCAAAAAAAGAAAGAAAAATCTCTTTACTTTTCTGTCCCTTTAAAAAGAAAAAAGAGAGAAAAGTATGAGTGAGAGAAAATTCAGAAAGTGTGTCCGCCTTGCTCCCGTTTCATCAGGGAGGGTATGGACACACTTCCTGTGTGAAGTGTCTAGGGATGGAGCACAAAAGGGCAGCCATTGAGAGGTCTGATTATATGCATTGTGAACGCCTTACAATTAGGCAGCTCTGCTTGCGACTCGCTCACTTCTCGATCAAAGGGAGTTGGGTTTCAGAGCCTCGCGGATCTGGGCTGGCCGCTGCCGAGGCAGCCTGCCAGCTCAGGTCCTGGGGATCTCGTATGGATCTGGAAGAGGAACCGGAGAAGAGCGCTGCTCTATCTCTTTCTCTGTCTTCCGGGTCCGGCTCTCTGCCGGATTTTGGAGCATGCCTCGCAACTCCTCATTCCACTATGAAAAGCCAAAAAAAAGAAAGAAATTTCCTCTCTGACTCCGAGGAGCCAGAAGAGTGTGCTAAAAATGGAGAGCAGCTCTCAAGCATATAAAGAGCTGCATGAAGTGATTACTAAGGCTGGATGAGCTTTTTTCTCCCCAGTGAAAATAAATCTCCATCACACTGCAGAAAACTCCCTTATTTCCAGAAATGCTTGACAAAATATCACACTTCTGGGAAAAGCCATACATAAGTCGTATTTATAACCCTTTGATGTCGAATTATTCGGCCATCACGGGGAATGAGCGGCATGACTATTTAGCTATGCCGAAGGTGGAGGAGGCGCTTGTGCTACCTCTCTCCATCGATGGCAGGTAATTTAGTGTGGCCGGTGTCATGTCAAAAATGATTAGTGGTGCTAATTACCTTTTTCCATAAGTGATCATACTCAAAAGCACAATTAAAAGTAAAAATCTAGAACATGTTGGATGAGAGAAGCAAAAATCCAGTTTGTTGTTCACAAAACAACATGAGATACAATCAGTGAGACGTTCCAAAGTTATCTGAATCTATGCACAGACTCAATGCCCTATTTTTACAGTCTTATCTTTAGGGTATGCCCAACTATCTCATTTTTTTGAAATCCCAACATGCTTTAATAATGTCTTTTTTTATTTCACCTTAAACTCTACTTTTCTCATTTTTAAATACCATTAGAATCAACTTTTCTTACTTTGGAATCCTCTTAAAACCCATTTTCAGCCATTGGATATCTTCATGTTTTTTTTCTGGTATTTAAAATTTTTTCCAAGTCCCTCACTGGCATACCAACTTCCGGTAACCGAGCTGTGCGCATCTCACCGCACCATTATCCTGGACAATTTGGATATTTTACCACTTCCCCATTATGGGTGAGATATATTTTTATTATTGCTTACTGTTACACATATGTTCTTTCTAATCCTAAGCTTGTTATATGTTTTTGGTGCTTCTTAAACATCTCATGAGTATATGTTTCTTAAACATTTTGTGAGTGTGTGCATGTGTTTTCAACTTTATGCTCTTTCCATGCAGTGTATTGATACCTGTTTCCTATATTCTTTGTGTCACATTTCGGAAACGGAGACACTGGAGCTCTGAGGTCGCCACGTGGACCTCGGGCTGTAGTTCCGCAGGGGCTTTCTTGTGTAGATGCTTGTGCTTACGCCAGCTGCTTTTGAAGCATTCTTTAGAGCAGAAAAATGCTTGCTGGAGACCTAGCTTCTTATATGTGGGACATTGTAGCTGAGTCTCTTTCCTGCAGCCCTCAGTCATGCATCTCGGAGGAACCTCCCCCAAGTTGGCCGGAACCTGAAGTGGAGCTGTGGAGGCTGCCCTGTCAATCCCCTCATAATAGATGTGGAATGGCAGGTCAGCCTGGGGCATCCCATTGACGCTCCACCCCAGCAAATCCAGGCCGTGTAGCTGCCCTGGCTGCGTGAACTCCTCCAGAAAAAGTTCTGCAAACTGAGTGACATCATTGAAGGCGGTGGACGCTGTACGTACCAGCTGCTCCGCCCAGTCACGGGACAGGCCGCAAAACCGGGACACTAAAAACCCAAGCCACTGTTTCTTGTCAGGCTTGGGATACGCCAGGCTACAGAAGTACACTTGGCAGTGGCACAGGAACATCATCAGGTAGCTCTCTAACCCATACGTCTCAGGTGGAAGTTCGGTGGCAGTCCTCTGGGGAAACTGCACTGATAAGAATCTTGGTCAGTAATCCGTATATTTACTGCTGTGATGCTCTCCTCGTTCTCCTGCTGCTTCCATGTTTCAGCGGAGTATTCTGTCACGTTTCGGAAATGGAGGCAGAATGGAATACGGAAGCAGGTGCATGTAAAGACGTATTTATTTAAGGGCAGACAGACAAATCCAAATCGTAATCCAAAAAACTTAGTCAAGACAGGCAAAGGGTCAGGCGATTGGCAAACGGGCATAAACTGGGCTAAGCGGAAATCACAATGAGGAAATGAGAAACAAGGTCATACACATGGAACATGAAACATGAAACTAAGACTGGTAAGTGGGAGCGGAAAACACCAGCGTGGTCTAGGTAAACTAATCTAACATTAAACTAACTAAATCAATCTAACTATATTAATTATAATACTCCGCGGGGTGTACAGGGAAGCGAGCGGTATATATCCCAAACATAATCACTTCACCTGTACCCCAAGGGTTTCCTTATCGTATCATTCCATCAGTAACCTATGCTCAAACTGAGGCTCAACTGTGTTCCATAACCTCTGTGGAGGGCCCATTTATTCTTTCCTCTGATGATGACAGTAGCTTTGCTACATATTACCTTTCACCTACTGATTATTCTCAGACAAGTCCTGTTCCCTCCCCAGTGTATGATGTTTATGATAGTGATTCTCAATAAACTACATACTCTGTTACCCTTGTGTTTTCCTGTGTCTTAAATTTATTCCCACACCAGCTTTGCCATCCAAGCCATGTAAGGCCACTGCAACATTGGTGGGCAAGGTCTATGCGGTAGTGGGTTTTGCTTGTGGGTTACTGCATACAATGGCAGTGTTGCAGGCCTACCAAGCAGACCAGCTGAATGAGCTCAACAGCGGCATTCAGCCAGTTCCTTCCCTGTTGTGTCGAGTTCACCCAGGCATCCATGAGAGATGCCCGGGCCAGCACTAGTGTGAGGGAGAAGGTGAGTGTGGTGGCCCACCTCCTGAGGGGCCGTGGAGGGACGTATCAGGGGACATGAGGTTGTTAGGGCAGTTAGCCCCCAGTAATACTGTAGGGCCTCCCCTAGCCAGGGCTGTCCCAAGTTTTCAGTGTTCTCTGGTCAGCAAGTTGTCACAGGGCAACGAAAACCTTATGCTTTCCCTCCAATAGAATGTGGAAAAGTTAAACTCACTAAAAGACCATCTGGCAGCTTGGAAGCTACTGCCAAATGTGTCTCCATGGGTTCTGTTTGTAGTAGAAAAGGGTTACCGGTCCAGTTCAGAGCTCGACCCACCCGGTTCAGAGGTGTGCTCACCACAAAGTAGCAGTAGTCAGCACAGAGCAGAGCCCAACATTAGCGCAGGAAGTAAGATCCCTCTTGGACAAAGGGGCCATAGAACATGTACCCTGTTCCCTGAGGGATGGAGCTTTTTATAGCCATTATATCCTGGTCTGCAAAAAAGATGGGAGTATGCAGCCAATTTTAGATCTGTGTCATCTGAACAGTACTCTTCAGACATACAGGTTCAAGATGCTGATGCTCAAACTTATCCTTCCATAGATTCAGTTTTAGGACTGGTTTGTGATGATAGATCTAAAAGATGCATATTTCCACATAGAAATATTGCCCATTCACAGGAAGTTCCTGAGGTTTGCGTTTGGAGGCAATGCATACCAATATCGGGTTCTTCCCCTCGGGCTAGCTCTATCCCCTCGCACCTTCACAAAGTGCATAGATGTCATTCTGGCTCCATTGCGACTCCATGGCATCCATGTACTAAACTACCTGGATGACTGGTTAATTCTAGCATGATCCAGGGAACTGGTGATTCAACATTGAGATGTTGTTCTCGCTCACATGAAAGCTGGATCTCGGCATCCCCTCCAGTCTCTACGAGAGACTGTTGGGGCTCATGGCAGCACCAGCAGCCAACATCATACCATTGGGCCTATTGCACAGGAGACCGTTTCAGTGGTGACTGAAAAGAATACTCAGTGTCATGCAGAGATGCTTACGTGCTCTGAGAATTTGGAGCTGTCCCCAGTTTCTAGCCTTGGGTCATCCACCACTCTGGCCAGTGGCGTAAGTCGGAGCAGCTGCTGGTCTGCTTTGGCGGCGACAGTAGAGGTGATGCTGTGTCAAAGCAGCGCATCTCTAATTGGATAGTGGAAGCAATCTCTATTGCTTATGAGGTGAGCGGTCTTGCTACGCCTCTGGGCATAAGGGCTCATTCCACTATGGGTGTCGCCTCCTCAAAGGCTTTGTCCAAAGGGGTACCCTTACAGGATGTGTGTGCTGCAGCGGGGTGGTCGACGCCACACACATTCATTCGATATTACAGCCTGGATATACATTCCACCCTGGGCTCAAGTGTCTTGCAGTGACCCTCGGGCTCGGACCTTTTTATACAAGCTTTACCTTCAGTATGACGGAGTGGGTATTGTCATTCCCTCTGCGTACACAACACTGAGTTCCCTTTGAAAGGGAACATCTGGGTTATGCAGAAAATAGAGGCTGATGGCACAGGTCACAGGTGCCGTTTTTATATCACATGATGCGCTTAATTGACACGTCACCTGATCACGGCAGGCCTATAAATAGGCATTGGTGTAACACAAGCTTCAGATACCGGTCATGCGCGAGGGCGCTTCCCACAGCATGGAGCTCATGCACCGTCTCATTCCCTTCTCAGAGAACAAGGTTACATGTGTAACCCAGACATTTTTTAAAACATTTGATCCTCTTTGAATCAGAGCTTATTAATAAAGGTGTTACATTATATAAAATGAATCAGGTATGTATCAGGTGTTCAAGATTGGGTGTCAGTGATAAGAACGTGCAGTTGGAACCTGTCTTATTTATACCCCTCTCATATCTAGTATCTGGCATTCCTTTTGTTATTCAATTGTGTGGTGTCATCATGCCACGATCTAAAGCATTTTACAAGGTCTTCAACAAAAAAAGGTTGAGAATGCCTATGAGTTTGGCAAGGGATTTTAAAAGATCTCCAAGTTATATGAAATTATTTCACTGTAAAGAAAATCATCTACGAGTGATGATTTCAAACAAGTGCCAATTTGTCCAGGACTGGCCATCCCAGCAAATTTTAGCCAGTAAGCAGATCATCTGGTGCAAAAAGAAGTCTCCAAGAATCCCAAAATTTCATCACAGGATCTGCTAGTAAGTCTTGCAATTGTTGGTGTTAAAGTGCATGCTTCTATAATCAGAAAGAGATGGCACAAATTTAACCTGCATGGGCAGCGTGCCAGGAAAAAGAACATTAGAGCAAGACTACAGTTTACATATAGCATACTGTGAGCATATAGGTAAACACCAGGCCTTTTGTAATCAAAAGATAGAGTTAATTGGCCACATTAACAGCAGACAAGTTTGGTGGTGACCAAAGATAGCTTTTCCCGAGAAGCACCTCATACCAACTGTGAAGCATGGTGGTGGAAATGTATGGGGTTGTTTCGCTGCCTCAGGGACTGGATAGCTTACATTCATTGATAGAGCTATGAATTCTCAATCATATCAAAATGTGCTTGAAGATAATGAGGCCATCTGTCCAAAAGTTGAAGTTGAACCAAAAGTGGACGTTTAAACAGGATAATGATCCTAAGCACACTAGCAAATCAACCAAGGAATGACTTAAAAAGAAGAGATGGAGAGTTATTGAATGGCCTAGTCAAAGCTCAGATTTGAATCCCATTTAAATATTATGGATGGATTTGAAATGTACAGTGGCCGAGAAGTGGAAAACAAATCACAAATATGAATACAAAATAAGTCAGAAAACAAAATAACAAATCCAAAAACAAAACACCAAATTATAAACACAATGACATATCCACAAACAAATTAACAAGTCGGAAAACACAATGATAAGTTGGTCATTATGGAAAATGGAATTTATTTAGTGCTACTTTGAGGAAGGACGTTCATATGCCGTGATTTTGGCTATGCTGTTAACATTCCATGACATAAAGATTAGCTTGCACTCTCTAAAAACACACCTAAAGGATGCAGGTCTGTTTAAAAGGAAACATTATTCCCCATTAAATGATGTAAGGAATGCTATAAGAGCAGAACTGCGTAGACTAGGACATTTGTTTGGCTATCGGACAATGTGGTTAGCGCTCCAGCAGAAACATAAGATGCGTGTAAAACGTGATGATGTTATGCAGTTGCTGCAAGAACTTAACCCACAGGGGACACGTGGTAGATTACTTCGACATATGTATCACTCCATTTGACCAAACTATCTGTGGCATGTTGATGGTTATGATAAACTAAAGCCATTTGGTTTCGGTATATCTACAGCCTGCTGTACATCCTTTATATGTTGATTGACAGATGTGTCGTCCAATCAGCGGTAAGTAATCCATTCGCAAAATATATCTAACTTTTCCATTTTGTCTGACTTATCATTATGTTTTCTGACATGTTAATTTGTTTGCGGATTTGTCGTTGTCTTTTCTGCCTTGTTATTTTGTTCTTAATATATGCAATTGTGTTTATAATTTGTTGTTTTGTTTTGATTTCAGATTTGTTTTTTGTTTTTTCATATTTGGGATTTGTTTTGCAGTTCTCTGTCAATGTAGGAATGGGCAGTACATGCAAGAAACTCCTCAAACATCTTGCAACTTAAAGAATATTGCATGGAAGAGTCGTCAAAAATTCCAGCAAGCCGATGTCAGAGACTGGTAAACAATTATGCCAATGCCTACAATAAGTTATTTCTGCTAAAGGGGGCAATACTAGCTTCTGAGGCCAAGGGTGTACTTATATTTTCCACCGAAGAATGTCACATTTATTGATATTGCTGCTGAATAAATGATTGAAAAAAAGCTATTTTCCCTTGTGGTTTTGTTCAACTTTATCAACTTTATTAATAGGCACTGGATCAAAGATGATCAAATGGGTGCTTATCCAAATACAGTATATCATAAAAGCCAACAATTTCCATGAGAAATTGTTTATTATTTTTAACTTATTTTTTCACATGCCTTTTGTCATACAGGCTTGTATTATTTTAAGAGACAAACAAGCAAAACACACTGACATAAAAAATTTTCTATTCAAATAATATCCTATAATTTGACTTTACAAAGTAAAACAACCTGTTACTGGTTAAAGTAACTAGATGAGCTTTATGAGTAACAATGTATTGTAGATTAAATACATGGAATTACACATACTCTTTTTGTCTTTAATGACTATTACTCACATTTGTTCATAAAACATTTTCTATAACCTGCTACCAGATTAAAGCAGCACTAATTATAATTTATATATATGTACAAACACACACACACACACACACACACACACACA
>JANDJT010000130.1:6056-16056 GCA_024331685.1 Stegophilus panzeri | reverse complement strand
AGTATGGAGGTGATGAGTAATAACAGTATAGAGTTGATGAGTAATAACAGTATAGAGGTGATGAGTAATAACAGTATAGAGTTGATGAGTAATAACAATATGGAGGTGATGAGTAATAACAGTATTGAGGTGATGAGTAATAACAGTATAGAGTTGATGAGTAATAACAGTATAGAGGTGATGAGTAATAACAGTATGGAGGTGATGCATAGTAATAAAGGTGTTTGTCCTCACTGATGAGGGCGGAGACAATGTCCTGCATGCTCTCGATGAAGCTGGACAGGTGGTGTGTGTTGGAGTGGTGAGGAGACGTGATCTGAGCCACAACGGCAGCTGCTTCAGCTCGCGCTGCTTCTGTACAACCTTCATCAGTCAGAATATCAGCCAGACACAATACACCATCCACCTACACACACACACACACATACACACACACACACACACACACACACACACACACACAGAAATGAAATATTATTAGTTTGATTTATTAGACAATAAAAAATAAAGGTAAAAACGTTCATGTAGTCCTGAGAAGACAATAAACACCTGAGGATGATTTTTATTATTTTATTTTATTATTCCTCGAAGCTGTTTGTCTGCTTTAAATGATTGATAAAAAAAATTGTTTTTAATTAAAAAGAAAAAAGATTTGATTTCTTTTTATTATTTAATCTTTTTTATATATAACCTTTTTATTTATTTAGGCTTTTCAACTGAAATGTTTTAATAATGAATAACTATTCATTATTTTTATATAATAATTAAGGGTATGTACAATAGACTTATTATTTCATTTTTAAATAATAATGCAGTAAAAATACAAAATAAAATGTTAAATAAACCTGAGACGTGGTCTATAGAGTGTTGGAGATAATTAACACCGTCTGGATGGGAAATGTGCATTTTAATTTTCCTTACAGGTAAAAAGAGGTGTTAAAGGATCAAAGTCATAAATTCATATTGAAAAGTCATTAACAGTTAAAATATTTCTGATATAAACGTGCAGTTATGTATAAAATCTATAACCCCGCTGCCGTCATGAGCTTCTCATTTTTAACAGGTGTGTTTTCAGGCTCGCTGCGCTCTGTTTTACTCTCACTTCCTCTCGCGGGGGATATCTCACTTTCTTTTTTTGAATTTTAGAGATTTTTCTGACGGCTGCCAGCTCCTTGACTCAACACACTGCTGAAAAAAAACAACACTTTCAACCAAACCTGCGACGTACAGCACTTTCCCTTCGAGTTATTCAGCCTGAAACTTTATCCGCTTCTTTAATTAGTAAGAGCAGAAAATAATGAATGCTGTTAGAGTGCAAATCCTCCCTTAACTGCAGAATTACAATGTTATTATTATATATTTTACAATGAGTTAACAAGGTGTGTGTGTGTGTGTGTGTGTGTGTGTGTGTGTGTGTGTATACTTTCTCCAGTTGGTTGATTCCCTCCTCCACGCAGCAGATGGAGGCGACAGTCCTGAGTGCAGGAGCGTATAAAGAGCTGAAACAGTCCTGCCTACAGATCTTCAACAGAGCTACAACTGCACCTTCCTGTACACACACACACACACACACACACAGTATATTTAGAGAATTAGATGGATATAAAGTGCAGTGTGAGTGCTGTGTGTGTTGTTCTTACTTTGGCGATGATGCTGCAGAGCTGCGGTCCATCCTGAGTGAGAGACAGCAGGTTACTGATTGCGTTCTCCATAAGGAACACATCATCTGACTCCTCAACCTGCCTGATCAGGACCTGCTTACAGGAAACACACACACACACACACACACACACACAGAGAGAGTCATAAGAAACACATAGATAGAAATACTGTACATTATTCTAACCCATAGAGTCCAAAATTATTTCACTAGTTTCCTCTTCAAAATCATTAACTTGTGTACTAAATCTCTTACCTACACATTTCCTCAAACAAATCAAAGTTTATTAAAAAATAATCTCAACTCCTCAACCTAGACCTATATCAAATCTCCCCTTCATCTCCAAGATCTTAGAGAAGGTTGTACACAGCAGCTATGTTCGTACTTACATAGGAACAACATTCATGAAATGTATCAGTCAGGTTTTAGACCTCATCATAGCACAGAGACAGCGTTAGTTAAAGTTGTGTCTCGCTGCTTGTGTTACTTGACCTTAGTGCAGCTTTTAATATCATAGTCTTAAAGTAAATTGAAGTAAATCTTCTGACTGCTCCCATTAGGGCTCACCACAGTGGATCATCCATCTCCATTATGGAAATCTGGTTTATGATTCGAATATATTTTTTGGCGCAGGTTTTACACCGGATGAACTTCCTGACGCAACCCTGACATTTTATCTGGACTTGGGACTGCCTCTCAGACTGGACTGGCTCGCCTGGTCTTCTGATGCTTAGTGCTGATGAGCGGTTTACATCTTCTGCTATGGCCTCTATATTTCTGTTCTCAAAGTCTTTTTCGAATGGTGGATTGTGAGACCTTCACCCTGCCCTGTGGAGGTTGTTGGTGATGTCACTAGCTGTTGTTTTTTGGGGTTTTCTTCACAGCTCTCACAATGTTTCTGTCATCAGCTGCTGTTGCTGGTTGTTAGTGCACCAGTGCTGTACTATTTTGCTGTATTGTCTATACACAATGCTTGTGCAATGGCTCGGATGGATTTTCCCTCCGGCCTTTACAGGCTTCATATCTTACCTCTGGGTACAATAATTCATCAGAATGGTGTTAGCTTGCATTGCTATGTCGATGACACATCTATATGTTTCAGCAAAATCAGTGTTCAGTTTTCCTTTCAGAAAAATGTAAAAGAATGAATGATAGAGACAAGAAGCTGAAGTGAAGCTGCAGAATAACAGCAGTGGTTTATTTACTCACTCACTGGGCGCTGTGTGTGATCTTACCTGTATTTCATTGGCTAAGGCCATGTCAATCATTTGGCTGAATGAATCACTGACATCTGTGAGAATCTCATGAATGGCCTCCTTCATGGACTTGAGGAAATATTCATCATCTGTGTGGAGACACCTGAAGAACACATACATACACTCTGTTCTCACACTGTGTTATGGAAGTTCTCTGAAGATCCAGTTATTCTGTAACCCTGAGTGTGTACTGTGTGTGATGTCAGATTGATGCAGTTGTTATGGGTTCCTCACCTCTCAGTGATGACAGTGAGCTCCATACACTTCTCCAGCAGAGTGGCCTCATACTGCAGCAGAGACACAAGACACAGAGAACATTTAGAGAATGTTTACACACATCCAGCTGTACCACTTCCTCCTTCCTGACCTTCTGCATGTGTGTGTTAAAGGCAGTGTTCTAGATTCCTGACCTTCTGCATGTGTGTGTGTTAAAGGCAGTGTTCTACATTCTTGACCTTCTGCATGTGTGTGTGTTAAAGGCAGTGTTCTAGATTCCTGACCTTCTGCATGTGTGTGTTGTTGGTTCTGTGAGCACTGCACTCGTGCACCAGTGAGCGGACGTGGCAGTTGGCTCTGACAGCGGTTCCATGTACACGCTGCCATCTTCCTTTCTCTAGACGCTGGAACATCTTGCCCAACTCAGTGCTAACAACCAGTGCCCTCTTCAGGAGAGTCTGTAGGTTGTCTCGTGTCACATGATCACCGGCCACGCCCACCCCGGGGATGATGAGCTCACTTGCAGTGTCCTCGTCCACACCCAGTGGCTTGGACTGCAGCACACACATACACTCCACCTCGGTCATGTGACGCAGATCCTCCATCCAACGCTGCACTGAGTCCACCTGGATCACATGCATCCTGAAACACACACACACACACACACACACACACACACATTAACTCTTTACCACGCACGTAATGAGATACTTTAAAATATTTTTGTTAATTCTTACTAACACACACTATAAATTCACTACATGGGTACATGTACAAACATATAAATGTGTAAGTGTATGTGTATAAATATAATTGTGTGTTGTCTATAATGCTTGTGTGGGGTCACATGACCTCAGGGGCAGAGCTAGGCTAAGTAAACACGCGTATTAGGGATTTAAAGGCAGAGTGCTGAGGTGTGGATCGATAATCTGTGTGAAGGTCAGTCAGGAGTCACACACAGGTTATTGATCAGGTCTGAGTATAACGCTCTAACACACACACACACACTCACACACACACACACACACACACACACACACACAAACACACACACACACACACACCGCTGTAGAGAGTTTTCTCTGTAATACTGAGACTTAATGAAGTGGATTTAAAGAGGATTCTCCATCACAATCTCTCTCAGGCCTCAAACACTCCAGCAATAAGACCAATTTCCTCCTCCTCTCAAAACCCACACTGATGAGGACAAGAAATTGCACACACATGACCATATAAGGACAATTTTCCACAACTGACTCAGAGATGGTCTTTGTTCTTGTCAATGCATCTCCAAGCGAGAAGTTCAAATAAAGCACACACAAACACACACAATGATTTAGAAATGCTGTTTGTATGATGCTTTTACGCTGGCTAAAGCGTTATACACTGATCAGCCATAACATTAAAAGCACTGGCAGGTGACGTGAATAATGTTGATTATCTCATTACTATGTCACCTGTAAAGTGTGGGATATATTTATTAGGCAGCAGGTGAACGGTCAGTTCTGGAAGTTGACGTGTTGGAAGCAGAACCGGTGACCCGGAGACAGGGTCATGGACTCCCGAGGCTCACTGATGTGTGTGAGGAGAGAAGGCTAGCCCGTCTGGTCCGATCCCACAGAAGATCTACTTCAGCACAAACTGCTGAAAAAGTTCATGCTGGTTCTGATCGAAAGGAGTCAGAACACACAGAGCATCACAGTTTGCTTGCATATGGAGCTGCGTAGCTGCAGAGCGGTCAGAGTGTCCATGCTGACCCCCTGTACACCACCAAAATCTCCTACAATGGCCACGTGATCATCAGAACTGGACCATGCCACACTGCAAAAACTGTTCAGGAACGGTTTGAGGAACATAAGGAGTTCAAGATGTTGACTCGGCCTCCAAATTCCTCAGATCTCAATCCGATTGAGCGTCTGTGGGATGTTCTGGACAAACAAGTCTGATCCACGGAGGCCCCGCCTCACAACTCATGCTGCTAACGTCTTGGTGCCAGATACCACAGCACACCTTCAGAGGTCTTGTGGAGTCCACATCTCCACGGGCCAGAGATGTTTTGGCGGCACAAAGGGAACTACACAATATTAGGCAGGTGGTTTTAATGTTATGGCTGATCGGTGTGTGTTAGCTACATTAGCCTCGTAGCCAAACATCTGATTAATGTCTCATTACTGAGCGATTAGATAAAAATTACATCACAATATATTTTAATCTCTCTAAATACCAGACAATGTATAGAAGGCTATTTTGCTTATTTTGGTTTGTGGATGTTTACATGTTGGTGGTGGGTTTATGATTCCAGTTATACTAATAATCTGATTTTAAAGTGAGATCACATTAAATTAAAATAAATGTATATTTTATATGTAATGCTGCTTTACTGAGTGGGTTTAGAGGCAGATTTACAGGTCTCAACGGTGGTGATTTAATTGAGTTTATTTTGTAATAAATATATGAATCTGCTGAGTTGTAAACATGAACATGAACACACACATCCCTCGTGTTCAGAATAATTATACTTTAATATAATGAAGAAAAAAGGAAAACATTTCTGTCTCATGTGAAGAGAAGGACTTTCCCGTGATGTTAATGGTTATTACGGTATAAAACACACAGCTGTGACAGACGCAGGCGTAAAAGGACCTCAGTGGTGTTGTGGGGAAATTCTTCTCGTGTTAGTGTTTGAGTTTTACGGCATCAGGAGTGTGAATGATGTGCGTTAGTGTGTTCAGGGATGTAGAGCAGCTCAGGAGTGCTCACACACACACACACACACAGAGCTGACTTGCGAGGGGATAGATGACGCTATACTGCATTACTGACACTGATACAGGACGACATACGAGGGAGACAAAACTGGATAAAAATAAACTGATCTGATCTCTGTGTCCATCTTTATCTTATTCGAACAGTCCAGAAGTTTAACAGGATTTATTCTACTCTTGTGGAGCTGAAGCAGTGAGAAACCTGAGAGCAGAGAGAGGTGATGAAGCTAGCAATTAAATTCCAATTAAAAAAACATTTTATCAGACATCAAACTCGAGGCTTTAGAAAACACAGACACACACACACAAAAAGACCATCTAAATAAAATAAACAATAAATAATGTACATTAATTTATAGAATATACAAAACGAGCAGGAAAAGGTGCTAAAGAGACCCTGAGATAAACAAAGTTCAATGTTTAATGCTTTCCTATAAAAGTACATTTTCAGATTAGTTTTAAAAGCATATTATATTTTTATTTTATATTCCAGCATCTCAGGGATTATATATAAACAGCTATGCTACAACACACACACACACACACACACACACACACCTCGGAACACTGATGCTGTTTGGCTCAAGTGGACTCCAATTAGCCGAGTCGCCATGTTAATAATCATCAGGGGTGAAAGATCAGAAGCACTCACACACACACACACACACACACACACACACACACAAAGCGAGCTGCAGGTCACATCAGTGTAATCAGGGTTTCGGCTAGAGCGGGAAACAGCACTGAACCTTAATTCATCTGTTTCTGCTCTATTTTTTTCTCACGACTCATTTGTGTACCGAAAAAACTAAATCCATCTGATGGTGATGAAAACACCAGAGATTTGTTCCATTAAGCAAATAAAGGTAGATTTGTTGTAATGGCAGTGATTCAGTGGTGACGAGTGAGATACGTAAATGACAGAATGAGAGAGAGAGAGAGATCTGAGATTAAAAAAAACATGAATATAAATCTATATACAAACATATTAACTTTATATCACATGTATGTTACATTCCCTTACAGTGCGCTGAAAATATCTCTCTCTTAAATATTAACATTATATAGACTCCAGTTTCTTTACGTGGGTGCCAATAATTATAGAGCTGACTCATGTGTAACAGAAAATCAGTTCAGCTGTTACACATGAGTCAGCTCTATAATTATTGGCACCTCTGGTAAAGACGAGTAAAAACATTGACAGCATTTGGTAGACGCCCTTATCCAGAGCGACTTATCTCCTTTATACATCTGAGCAGTTGAAGGTTAAGGGCCTCGCTCAGGGGCCCAGGACGGGCAGCTGGGATTTGAACTCATGACCTTCCAATCAGCAGTCAATCAACGTCTTAACCACTGAGCTGAAAATACTAACGAAATAGTTATTTCTAAATATTTTAAAGATTAAGTTAATTACAGATATAATGACAATTTATAACCATTTTACCCATCTTTACTCGGAGTGCTATTACTTATGGAGCAGACTGTATTTAGCTATAAAGAACACACAGGTTTGTTTTTGTAAAATGAAAATCGGATTTGACTTTAAGAGTAACAATAAACGGTTAAACACTACTCCCGTGGATCTGCTCGACCCATGTAACAGTCAGTTACAGTCTCTTTGGTTTTAATGTGATTTATGAGTTTATTTAAAACACTCCTGTAGTCAAACAGAAATAAATAAATAATAGAAAAAGCTTTTAATTCTCAAATTCTAAATGATAATCTCATATTTTGTTCTCTTATGGAAATATTTATTTAACTTTCCCTCTGTGCTTAATAAATAAACCCTGTGTTGTGTATTAGATTACTCCTCGTCATGCTGATGCTCAAATCCTGCAAACAAAATCTTTCCATTTTAACTTCTCTAACAATAGCGAGAGGAAGCGGCGCGGAGATGAATGGGATAATCAGCATAATGGCTTTGTTTTACAGGACGAGCCGAAATCGCTGCTCTTCAGCCCAGGAAATGACAAATATTTACGCAGCGGCGTGGCGAGGATGTCAGCACGCACACGCCCTTTATTCTGCTCATGTTTACACAGAACCCCAGTGAGATCAGGTCACGAGTGTGTTCCTCTCATCAACCACCGAAACACCACGGCACATCACGCTAAAGGCACAACCGCAACCGGAGATGAACTTCATTTTAATGAGTTTTAATATTTTTAATATAGAGGAACATTCCTCAGACTCTCACATTCAGTAAATATTCAGTTTTTTATCTTTTAAAGGTTTACAATCAGCACATTCTTTTATCCACACACTAAAACATTTAAGACGGTTAAACAAAAGTTCACCTGCTGCATTAAAACCATCAAAGAGTTCATCTTTACAAGTCGAGACAACGGATTCATTTAAGTTTAATTTTTGAAAGTTTATAAACTTTAGTTCATTATCCAAAACTTGTGATGATAATATTGGAGTTAAAGCGAAGAATTATGTTCACGTAACTTAAATATAATAAATATATAATATATAAATTAAATGTAACTTTTCAGTTATTTGCATGTTTGTGAATAATAAATTAATCTTCTATGAATTTGTGCTTTATTTGTTAATTTATTCATTATATAATTTCTTTTCTAATTTTAAATATTGAAGCATATTTTATTGTTCTTAAACTTTCACTTAAATTTCACTTTTCTGTACCGTTTCCATAGTGATGTTAACTTTAACATGCATAACAGGTAAGAAACAGTGGAGTTCACCTGCAGCGTTAACTCTTTATTAACTCTTATTTTGTGAGTTAAAGGTGAAAACTAGTTTCTGTCTTTATTAAAGTATAAAATGACTGAATATAATTTAATGTTAATCTTCATGTGGTTTATAATAAATGTTAACACTTTACAGTAGCAGTAGAAGAATACTCATGCACTAATCCCTGAATTAATACTTCCTTAAATATGAATTAATGATGAGTTAAGACATGTACTAATCATGACCCAATGAAGAACAGACCTTAACTACGATGAATTTTGTGAATTTTTGTGTGAATAACGACCACCTCACTTTACTACATGTTTATTAGTTAATGTATTAATCAAACATGCTCTATAAGAAAGAATATGAATGAAATGTGCATAATTTCCAGTTGTTTATATAATATGCCATCTGCAACTGCTTACACAAACATCACTGGATGGCACTGGATTACTTTCATACTTTACATAGCCCACATGACCACGCCCCTCAGCCACACCCATCACCTGACCTAACCTGAACACACCTGTATTCAGAACAGAGAATAAACCGAGCTGTATATTCACTTGGCCATGACGTTGAGGAACTGATCCTGTTTCTGTCTCCGGAACGTTCTTATTCCATGAAGTCAACAAACTAAACGTCAAACATCAAACACCTTTATTATTTATTATTTATTATTTATTATTTATTATTTATTATTTATATCATTCTGTGTGTGTCCGTGTGGAAGGAAATGACAGCGCTTGTTTCTGTTTTATAAAGTGTTTGAGACAGAAGGTGCTCTCAGGGGTGTGATGGAGCATCCTGTTACACTTCTATTATACACACACACACACACACACACACACACAATGCACATGATTGGTGCAGGTGTGAAGACATTACAGAGTTAATTCAGCTGTGAGGATTTTGCGGTGTTGCTGCCAGGGAGCAGGGGATTGTGGGTAATGGTGGAGTGTTAGCGCAGTGGGAGAGTAAACACTGCAGGATAATGTGCAGAGGAGAATTGGGAGCTCAGTGAAGATAAACAGATGAACACCTGTTGAAAGTGGAGCATGACGTGAGCTAACTGAGCGTGGAGCGCTAATCAGAGACAGCCGTAACGCTCCACAACACACACACACACACACACACACACACACACACCACTGTGTCACAGAAAGTCTGAGCAAATGCACAATAAAAAACACACACACACACACACCTAAGCAAAATGAGGACATCTGAACACACAACAGAACACACATCACGGCTAATTATTGTTAAACCTCCACCTGTTGAGCAGCTTGTCGAGAGGATTTAAACACCGCCCACATCACCACATCACACCACCTCACACCACCTCACACCACATTACACCACCTCACACCACATTACACCACCTCACACCACCTCACACC
>JANDJT010000129.1:27479-42386 GCA_024331685.1 Stegophilus panzeri | reverse complement strand
TCATATTTATACCCCTGTGAAACAAGAAGTCATGGTTGAACAATTTCCTGTTCCTAGTCACCCAGGTGTACTAAAAATTTTTAAATATCGATGAGAATATACTTCAAATATACAAATTACTCTGTAAGTCATATCACTTGTTGTTGTTGTTGTTGTTGTTTTTCCCCCATGTATTAATAATCTTTGGTATTCTTAACTGAGTGATGATCTCAAAGATGGCGTATTTATTAGCAGAGTTTGCATTCAGCAGTACAGCGAGACAGTAAGACACTTTGTTAGCAACAGCTAACAAGTCTTCAACAAGTCACAGTCTTCTTTGGAGTGAACTGTGTGGGCTAACATTAGCTTGGGTGTTTGATTCTATTAATAGATACTGTCTTACCTTCATAGCTGTATATATATATATATATATATATATATATATATATATATATATATATGACTACACATACATTCTGAAACCCAGTCTGAAGCAACCACTTCTATTATAACGGTTGAACCGGAAGTTCATTCATGTTTGTGAAAGTAACCCATGTCTGTATGGTCTATAAGAAGAATATAATGTTATGGGGGAAAAAAAAAAAAGAAATCAACACCATGGCGTCATTCATTATTTTACTATAGCAAAGTATCATCATAATAATTGTTTAGTTTTTTTTTTTTCTTCAGCTGCCTGAAATGGGTTCCTTCACATTTAATACCTGCTTCTCAGTTGTACTAATTTGCGGATGCGGTTACTGTCCCTACAGTGACACTCAGGTTGTGGCAAATCATATTACAGGTGCAAGCTTAGACCATTTGCATTCATTTGTACCTGAAAGAGGCTTTAGCATTCTCCCATCCTGCCGTTAATGCACATACAGAGCAGCAGCTCTGACCTTCTGAGATGAAGTAGAGTAGAATATGCTGTTTAGTAGAGAGCACTGCACTAAAGCTAATCTCATCACTGACACTAGTTGTGCGTCTGCATTGTCTCGTCTTTTGATCCTGGAGGCTGGATATTGCATCCGCTTGTATTATAGATGGCACGACGATAAAAATTGATTTGGCTTGACCAGAGTGGTGATTATTTGCTGAATCGCAGTGGAAACAGACGGAACGTGCTGACTCGGCGTGTCCCAGGGCCGGACTGACTTACCGTCAGCACAGACAGAACATTGAGAGGCTAAACCCTCTACACACACCACCCCCAACCCCTCCCACACACATACGCAGACAGTGACTAATTTTTAAAGAACCGCACTGTGGTTTTCTCTGTTTAACAGAATCCCCCCCCCAAAAAAAAAACACCACTTCGACCCATATTAACGCAGAAAGATGAGTGTGTGTATGTGTGTGAACACTCATTACATGACATAAGGGATATACACATGTGCGGGATATTCACTCGCACTACTACTACAATTACTAAGCCCAATTCCTATGACCACTTATACAACTACTACTACTGTTTCTACCACCGCTACTGCTAATGGCACGCTCACACATACAGTGTGCTGCATTTTATCGCTGCAAGTCACCAGTCGCTGTACTATGAAGTTCCTACGACTGGTTGCCATAGTAACACTTAGCAGTGGGTGGCGCAACTAGCATTTTTAAAACAAATCAGTTTTCTTGCTGCTCAAATGAACCATTCTGGAGGGAGAGCATTTGTATATAAAATTCACCAGTGTGTGTATGTGTGTGTGTATATATATATATATATACATATATATCCTACGAGACGAAGGATTATCAGGCCATCTATCTGCGGTAAAAGTGCAAGCGCACAACCGTCTGGGTCCACGAAACAATTCGGACTCGCAGGCAGCGTGGCGGATCACGGATCATGCGCTCTACTGTCTTCACTCCCGTTGGTACCCCATTGGTAAGTCGCTCCAAATTTTGAAAGTAAAACTTTTCTCAGCTTTGTCACTTCACCGGACACGCCCACAGCTAGTCGCCAATGGTCTCTGGTTGCTTTGTCGCTGCGAGTCACTGTACATGTGAACGTACTTTAATACAACTACTACTGCCACTTCTACAACTAATTCTATTTCTACAATCACTACTACTACTAATACAACTAACTACTACTACTCCTACTAGTACTATTTCTATCCCCACTACTACTACTACTACTACCTCAATGACTACTACTAACTTCTATCTCCACTATTACTACTACTACTACAAATAACTACTTCTATGACGACTAATAATAATGTTTATTTTATACAGTGCCGTATGCAGTGCAGCGCATTTCTAGCAGTTTAAGATCCGGACCATGAACAGACGAGAGTTGAACACACACAAGATGAAGGATGAAGTCTTTTTTTTTATTGCTTTTTGCACAGGTGTGTAGTCTGTTAACATTAGTATCAGCAACGTACCTCCCGTGGACCGTTAGTTACTGTCCGCGTCTAATTTTAATAGCGATCATGTGAAAAACCAAATGAATGCACCTTCCCCTTCACCCTCTCCGTAGAGCCCTGCTCTCCCACTATCACACCGCCCTGCTGACGAATGGTGCGTGTGTGTGTGTGCGCGTGTGTGTAAAAAAAACCAACCAAACAAACAAACAAACAAAAAAAACAGATAAGGAAGATAAATTCAGCTCGGTGCACAAGGCAATGGCCTCATGGTACACACACACACACACACACACACACACACACACACACACACAAGCAGTTATACACGGCACATATAAGCATACAGTATGCATTTAGCACTCTCTTTCTCATTTCCTCATCATCTCTATATTCTCTCGTTTTTATACGCACCACACACACACACACACACGCGCGCCCGTGCGTGCTGAGGAAAGCGAGAAGGATGGCCTTGGCGCGTCTAAGACAAAGGGAATTCTCCTGCAATTTGGCTGGTAATCAGGAAGCAGCAGCTGGGTCAGGAGGCTGCTTTTCTTCGCCTAATGCACAAAGCCATTCTCTCCCTTTCCTCCTGGACATCAAGGAGTCATTTACCAAACATTTATCTTTTTTAAAAAGCCATTATGCCGTGTTACCGTGCTTGATTGTTTCTTTATTGAATTTGCCCAGCCTCGATACTGCGTAACGCTTCAGGTCTTGGCGAAATGATCTTTTTCTTTTTTCTTTTTTTCCTCTCCCTCCTCTACCCGTCTCCGCCTCTCCATCTCTCTCTATCTCTGTAGATCACGAGTACACTAGCAGGAATGGGTCATAAAAAAGCGGGGTGACAGGCCGTATGACTGCGAATAGAGAGAGAACGAGAGAGAGAGAGAGAGGGGAGAAATAAAATCTGCTCGACCGTGGTGAGTGCGTGCTTGAAAACACTGTTATTACCGTCGCGTCGCCATCGCTGACGTCTTTCGTTTGCTTGCTTACAGTAATAATCAAATACGGCCTGTTCCCATGACAGCTCTATGCATCATTACGAAAGATAAGGCTAGACTGGGAAACAAGGGAACGCTTATAGGAACGCTGTGACTTCGCTTTTCTACTCAGTCACGTGTACAGGAAATAGAAGAAGACGAAGAAAAAAGTCATCAATCAGGCCAGCGACAATGCGGTAAACTCTCTCGCCTCTTACCGTACCCCGAAGGTGATTGTTTATCGATAACCGCACGGTGTGAAGTGTTTTATTCCTCTTAAATTGCAGCTGTTGCCAACATGTCGCACTTTTTACCCGATTATAGCTACTTTAAATGTTGTGAAACAGCTGCGAAACTAGTTCATGTACTACCTTGCGTTATTACGGCAGCAATAAAAAAATAAAAAATAAAAAAATGTAAATTCCTTTGATCTGAAGACGTCGGAAAATTTTTCATCTTGCTGTTAAAAAAAAAATAATAAAAAAATCGCAGACACTGAAGACTCCTAGAAATGTTCAATAATATATATATATATATATATATATATATAAAATGTATATATAGTGTACGTTATAAAAGAATATTCTGGAACTTTACGGGTCAGTATTCTGGGGTAATCGTGTGTAATCGTGTATCTGAGGCACTGATGCGTTTACTTAATGTGTTTTGATCTTATTAAATCTTTGCAAATGATCTGTTGTGGTTGTAAATGTGACGTAAATCGCTCGGGGCGGATTTCCGTGCACAGAAGAAGCTGCGAGACGTGAAGGAAAAGAAAAAGAAAAGAAAAAAGTTCTGCGTTTACTGTACCTCCGGTCGAAGCCGGCTGCAGAGCCGACAAATCCAAACACACTCATCACCACGGCGGTTTTCCCCCGACAGCATAACACACGTCTCAGAGGGATATTTTCTAACCATACCATTATGCTGTCCATCAAATCCATGTGCAAAGTACGAATGAAAATAGATTCCTTTTAAAAAAAAAAAAACACACACACACACACACACACACATACAGAGCCTGGCTTTTTCCCCCACTGGGCCGTGATTCAATTTAGTTTTGCAAGACAAGGCCAGTGCCACTGTACACCTTCTGTTTAAGCTTGTTACTCTGCCTACAGGCTTCGTTTATGCGGGACGCTGTGGTCCCTAAACGTCAGGTGCAATCGGCATGTAGAGCGCACCGCATTATCTACGACTCGGGGTGCTGCGAGGGTGCCACAGTCAATAAGGGCACTGTGACGGGAGCGCCGGATGCTGCCGAGGGAAAATCGGCTGCCTCTCGCGGGTGCGCTGTGGAGAAAACACCGAGAGGCGTGCTGGCTTTAACTTAGGCTGACAGCACAGGAAATGAAGGAGTGGAGAGCAGGACGAGGTGGCTTTCTCACGCGCTCACAGACACAGGAACCAAATGCTCGTTAGTCGCGAGGGTCACGGCGAGACGACGGACGGGGGGAGGAGAGGTTTGGGAAGAGAGTCTGGTACCCAAAAAAAACCCTCAACCTGTCACACAGGTCACATGTCATGTGTCACATCTTCTCTTTACTGACTTCCTGCTTTTCTCAACAGCAAAGAACTGAACAACACCATTTCTAAAGACCGAGCTCTTTAAGGTACACCTTAATAAACACCCGTGTAAGAGTCTACGACGAGCTTCCTACTTGTCTTTAGATTAACTTCGGGCAGCTTCCAGTTTCACAAACCCATGGCAAAGGTTGCAAAGCCGCCAGAGAGGTCATCGCTAGCCGGCTAAGAGTCATGCTGCTTGTACCGGATGAGCAGGTATTCAACAAATGCATCATCTGGATTTAATTATCATGGGAAAAATTTAAAAAAAAAAAGAGGACGGGTTCCCCTGAGAGTCTGGTTTCTTCCTCATGTCGCAAGAGATTTTACATTTTACATTTTTACAGTATTTGGCAGACGCCTTACATTAATCTTACATTACATTAATCTCATTTATACATCTGAGCAGAGAGGGTTAAGGGCCTTGCTCAAGGGCCCAACAATGGTAGCTTGGCAGTGCTTGGGCTTGAACTCCTGATCTTCTGATCAGTCACCCAGAGCCTTTAACTACTGAACCACCACTTCCTTTAAATGGATATAAAGTATACAGTTTTCTATAATAAAATAATAATAATAATAATAATAATAATAATAACACGCTGCTGTGGTGTAAGGGGAATAAAACACCTCAGGCTGAGCTCCTTCAGGAAAATAATCATCTTCCTGGTGGTAGAAGTCTCTCCACATCATCACACCACCCTGTTGTTGATTATTTTCCTACAACAGCACAACACTGAATGTCCAATACATATCCTTACATATTTGGTGTTAATTAACTCAAGTGTATTAAATAAAGAGCTCCTATTACTTCGAGTATTTATTCATTCAGTTTCAGTCAATTAAATGAAATAAAAGTAAATAAATACATAAATAAATAAAAACTTGTTGTTTTGTTTTCTTGTTCCTAAACGTAAATAATTACACAAACTAATCATGGTTTTAGAATCGAGCCCGATTTTGTAATTAGCGCTGTAATGATTGTTTTATCCGTTGCGGTGTAGCTCTAGGGTTCAGCTTCGATAAAGACATCCTTCTGACTCACATCTGTTACCCTGAGATGGGTAGAGAGCGATGTTCAGATGTGCGTGGGGGAAAAAAACTCAAACAAAACAATCACAACAAAGATTATATATATATATATATATATATATATATATAAAAAATTCTTTAAAAAAAAAAAAAAAAGCGTGTGTGCTGATGCAGGGTGACGATCTGTCTGAACGTCTGAGCGTGGTGGCCCTTTCCCTACGCTCGTCCGGTTTAAACGTCTTAAACTCTCGTCGCCGATCATCCTGAGGAATGGAGGCATGCATTATTCATGCCACCTCGCTCTCTTAATCATCGACAGCCATTTTAGATTGTCCTGCGTTTGACGAACGCCAACGACGGCACTACGGCGCTACTCTGAGTGTAACTACTTCGTCATGAGAAAAATGGGGAGATATGAAAGAAAGAAAGAAAGAAAGAAAGAAAGAAAGAGAAAAAAAAAAAAACCCAAAACACAACACATCCGGAGGCAATCGACATGAGACATGAAGGATTGGAGAAACGCTGAACGGTTTCACTACAGTAATCCTGAGCGTGACCGGAGCGGTTTGTTGTCAGCGCGTGCTGTTTACGGTCCCACTCGGTGATGTTAGTTTCTCAGCAGGGTGAGAGAGAGACGCACAAACTCATTAGCACACACTGATGGGAGTAAACGTATGCCTTTAGCTAGAGGGTAACCTCACACTGTACACACACTGCGTGAGCGAGTCGGGAAGCCGTGTACGCATGGGTGTGTGTGTGTGTGTGAGAGAGAGAGAGAGAGAGAGAGAGAGACGAAGATCATCTCACTTTACTTTGTGCATCGCTTCAAATAACGGCATTAATTAATTAACCATAAATTATACACACCTGACACTGAAGAAATGTGTGTGTGTGTGTGTGTGTGTGTGTGTGTGTTTTAATAGTGTGCTCAATAGTTTTAATTCAGCTTTGTCCATTCGTAACAAAGAAAGAAAAAAAAACAAAAAAAACAAACACATAAATGTTATTGATTAAAATGTCCTTTTTGAAAGCGTGGAGAGCACAGGAGAAGCGCGGCCTGACGGATCGGACTGATGGATGGAGGGATGATGATGACGATGATGATGATGAAGGTGAGGAGTAACCGTGAAGGTAAGTCAGGTAAGTATACTCTCATGCTGAGACTGACGAGACCGGACAGCAGGTCAGTGGAAGCTGTGCGCTTATTAAAGGTTCTTGATGGGGATGTGAATCAGGTGTAGCAGGTGAATCAGGTGAATCAGGTGTAGCAAGTGAATCAGGTGAATCAGGTGAATCAGGTGAATCAGGTGTAGCAGGTGAATCAGGTGAATCAGGTGTAGCAAGTGAATCAGGTGAATCAGGTGAATCAGGTGAATCAGGTGTAGCAGGTGAATCAGGTGAATCAGGTGTAGCAGGTGAATCAGGTGAATCAGGTGTAGCAGGTGAATCAGGTTAATAGTGTTTGGGACTCAGACACAGGCTCGGTGTTCAAGTCTAAGCTAAAAACCGTATTTGTTTACTCAAACTCACCATGAGTAGACTTTCTTTTACGCAGAGTACACAGTCTTATCCATCACGGGATAGTAAGCGTACCTAATAATCTCTCCCTCTCTTTACCTCCCTCTCTCCCTCTCCCACACATGATTTTATGTGTTTTTAGATTTTTTAGGTTTCCGATGTTGTTCCTGCTTCGCGCTCACTTCTAAAGCTGCGCTCGAATATAAAACGCTGTTTATAAACTTATTCAAAACTCAGAAACCCGTCATTTCACGCTGGACGTGGCTGAAGTATTGTCTTTTCCCTGTGTTTTATTATTCGTCCAACTTAAAAACTGTCTGAGGCTGACTTTATAACGACCTCCCTCCGCTCCCTGCACTCTTTAATAACTCAACTCCTCCTCCATAACTACTTTTATAACATAGCAGAGTATTTGCCGAGCCGCTGTTGCTTGTAGGAATAATAAACGCGAGTCGGATGTAAATATTTGGCAAATATCCACATATTCCTATGACGTCGCTCTCAAATCTGTTTCCAAAAACGAGTGCTCGCCGTCTGCCGGGGATTAGCGCCGACGGCATCGGACATCACTCGTATCCGATCACGTCATCTCTCAGTCCGACTACACGGTGTGATTTCACTCCGTTTGAGATTCAGACAAAAACAGGGAGCGGCTGTCGGACAACAGCGGTGTCGAATTCTGGATTCTGATTGGTCGGAAGGTGTTGATTTATTTTCTGCAACAGCAGCTCTGACAGAAGTGCAGCTGCAAACTTAATTATATAAATGTGAAAATATCAACGTGCTCTAGCTAACGAGTGATGGTTTCTATAGCGACAGCTCATCCACGGGGACGTGTACTGGTGTAATCCGTGATGTGTCGAAGTGCTTTGCGACAGAGTTTTTTGCGGTAACAGACGTCGACAAGCTGTGTTTTTATTCTCGTTGGTCTTATTAACTTCAAGAGAGAGAAAAGAAAAGAGAGAGATTTGACGGAAAGACTGTTTATAGCTGCTATAACGTAAGCGAGGACAGGAACTAACTTGTTTCGTGGACGTTCCACAACGTTATATGTAGCTATAAACGGATAAAAAGTATGACGTGGTGTTTAATGAATACAAGGACTTCGTTGTAATCGTTGGCAAATTGCTGAGGAATAAAACACTTTGGGAAGGTAATAGTAACTCAACAGTCTAATAAAATAAGCCATAAAATGAGATGCATGTACAACCCCAATTCCAAAACAGTTGGGACGCTGTGTAAAATGTCAATGAAAACAGAATGCAATGATTTAAAAATCGTATGAACTCGTACGTTATTCACAATAAAACATCAAATGTTTAAACTGAGGAAACGGACCGTTTTAAGGAAAAAATCAAGGTAATTTTGAATTTGACGGCCGCGACGCGTCTCAAAAAAGTTGGGACGGGGGCGACAAAAGGCTGGGAAAGTAAGTGTCAGTGAAAAGAAAGAGCTGGAGGTTAATTGGGAACAGGTCAGTGAGATGATTGGGTATAAAAGAGGATCTTAGAGAGGCGGGGGCAAAGCGTCCCAACTTTTTTGGAATTGGCGTTGTATCTAGATCACATTTCCTACACTAATGGTTACAATTTCAGGAAATACACTGTGGTTATTGAAATCATTTATTAACATTAATTTAGGTGATTAAAAGAAGAATCTTAAACGTTCAGAAACTGACATCATGGATGTGTGACTAGAGAAGAATATAGGAGGTGAAGAATTACATGGATCCTTATTATACAGTGCTGTGTGTGTGTGTGTGTGTGTGTGTGTGAGTGTGTGTGTGTGACCGCCCCTTGGTTTCTGAGCACCATTTCCAGCCATGGCAAGTGGCTGTCAGGGCAAAGGCCCCCAAGGCTCGTGGGTAATGATGCGTCTCGGCATGAGGACCTTAAGTAGAGCTCCCAGTCAGTGCAGTGTGTATGAGCGTGTGTGCGTGTGTGTGTGTGTGTGTGTGTGTGTGTGTGTGTGTGTGTGTGAGAGTGTCAGTGAGTCAGTGGGTGCTCACTTTAGAGCTCTCTCACACTCCCGCTGGAGAGAAACAACAACCCTGTCAAAGAGAGCCTGCATGCACACACACACACACACACACACACACACACACACACCATTATCCACACAGGTCACTGTGATAACACACTCGAGATGGACAGAGAGAGAAAGAGAGAGAGAGGGGAAGGAAATGAGAGGTGAAGAAAGAGAGGTATAAAGAAAAGATAGTAAGGCAGCAGAATAATGAAGGGTGGAAATTCAGAAGAAAGATGGCACTTTTTTTAAGGAGAGACAGAGAGACTAGGTATAAAAGTCGAATGGTGGAGAAAATAAAGAAAGATGGGAGGAGTGGAAAAATAAAGAATGAAAGGAAGAGAGGAATAAAGGTGGGAAGGCAGAACTGTGAAGGGAGAGAGAAAATGGGAGAGGGAGAAAGAGAGAGAGAGAGACTTGGGGATTAAAAGAATAGAAAAGGAGAAAACTGAGAAAGAAGAGAGAGAGAGAGGGGGGAAGGCTAGGACGTGAGAAGTGAAGAAAGGGATGTAAAAAGAGAAGATAGCAAGGCAGTAAAATGAAAATGAAAGGTGTAAAGAGGGTGAAAGAGAGAGAGAGAGAGAGAGGGATAAAAGAGAGAGAAAAAGAATAGGATGAGTGAGACTGGAAAAAAGAAAGAGTAAAAAGAGAAGAGAGAGGGCAAGAAGGCAAAATAGTGGAGAGAGAGAGAGAGAGAGAGAGAGAGAATCAAAGAGGGGGAAAAGAGACAGACTAGGGGAAACTTGAATAGAGAGATAAAAAAGGACAGAACTGAGAAAGAAGGGAGAAAAAGAAAGAAAGAGAGACCGAGAGAGAGAGAGCTCGACTCTTCTGTCTGAAGCGGAGGATTATGATATTTATGGTTTCTAATAAATCGGCCCTGTGTGCTGTGCGGAGAGCTCTGGATCTGGACGTGCACTGTCTCATCATGTCCACTAGAGGGAGTTCACTGCTCTGAAGTGTCACCCACGTCTCGGTGATGTCTCTGTGTTGATATCACTGCCTGAACTCCACCACGCAGCAGCGTTTCAATAAACGTGTTAAACAGTGTGAGGGGATTTAATCTGAGGTTAAAGATAAAAGTGAAAGAGGCGAGTGTTTAATTCCTGGCGCGTGGCCGAGCTCGTTAAAGGCGTAAATTATTACGGAGGTTTATTTAGGCGGTTGGGTTTGCGGTTTTTACCATCGTGTTTATTACTAAATGTTATATAGCATTGCCTCCAGTGCAGCCTCGGCTATAACAGCTATAGAGGAAGCTCTACAGTATGTAGGTCAGGGTTTGTGTAATTTGTCCTACATACACACAAACTGCATAATTAAAAAAAAAAAAAAAAAAAAAAAGCTTCTCACACTCCTTCCAAACAATTACACCAATTAATATCCAGCAACCACGGAAACGCCACGTATAAGGAATGTTTAGCCGATACCCGAGATGGCGATCTAGGTGCCCTGGATCAGCTGGAGTTGAACTAGCGTTGAACATTTTCCTACAAACCACACGTCGTGAAGCGTTTTATTCCTCCGATATCACAGCGATTTACCGATGATTACAGTTACGGCGGTTTTTTAAAAAAATAAATAAATTACAAAACTTAAACACAAATCAGATTTTGTGTCCGTCTATAGCTGCGCTTAACGTCGTGGAACGCCCGTTAAACAACTTCCTGTTCTCACCCGCCTCCCTTTATTCCTCTCTCCTGAACTTCCCCGTGAAGCGCCTTGAAGCGTAGCGTTATTCGATGTGCTGATGTCATTTCCACCGAAACAGGAAGTCAGGTCGGGACATATCGAGCCCAGCAAATCCGTTATAATGTCGTGGGCGGGACACTTCAGATTCCAGAGGGCGTCTGATTGGACAGAAAATCCGACGAGAAGCCGAAGAGCGGTTTAACGAGGTCACTGAGACCGTATCGGCGGTAGAGCGCGACCGTGCTGCAGATTTCGAATGCGCGTAATCTTCTAAATGCGAATTTTGTCCGTGTTTTGGAGTGGCGCTAGCTTGTAGATAACCTTATGACCGACATATCCATACTAAAAGCCACGACGCTTTAATTCTGATTTCATGGGGACTTTCATAGACAAAAAAAAAAAAAAAAAAAAAAAACCCAGCGTAAAACTCGTCCGTTCTGAACATGTTACAAAGCGCTGACACTGGAGACTCCTTCCATACATGCTAAACAAACATCTCCTTACGGAAAACTTTTAACAAGTTAAAGTGTTTTATTGCTCTTATACCTATTATACAATTAGTCAACAAATTCCACGTTTATGTTTCTTAAAGAATGCTACGTCGTACTTTTTTTTATCCGTTTATAGTTACAACAGTATAGTTAATATTGTGGAATGTCCATGAAACAAGTTCTGACTTGACACAAAACAAACAAACAAACAAACAAACAAACAAAAAGCAGCTCATTACGAAGAAGCCGCCCCCTGTCATGAAGGCTTTCCCGTTCCAGAAAACTCCGACACTGCAGACTCCTTCCATAAGTGCTGCATTAACATCTTACAGAAGGATTCACCGTGTTGTGTTTCTTTGTTAAACGACACGTTTTTTTTTTCCCATCCTTTTATGATAAGGCTTGGACCATGTGCAGCTTCCACCACACGAGTGCCCGTGAATGAGCTGTTACTATAGAAACGATAACGTCAGCGTTTCGCCGAACGGCCTCAGATGCCTCATTATGGATTTTCTGCAAGTCTTGGCCACCCTAGATTTTGTATTCCAGATTTTATATCATTTAGTTTTGGTATATTTTTGTCTGGTTTAAGTTGAGAGTCACGTAACGTAGTCGAGGAACGACTACAGGAACGGAGATGGACGTATGGAAAGATTTCGCTTATTGTTGACCTCCTACGCTAGTGCGGCACGGCAAAAAGACAAATAAATAACATTGTGTACATTCTTCATTTAAATATGGCTTGTTTGAAAGTTGTTTTGTTTTTTAAAAGTCTAGCGCACACAATGCATCTTCATAGTTCCATCCATACATCCATCCATCTATCCATCCATCCATCCATTTTCTGTAGCGGTTATCCTACACAGGGTCGCGTGGAGCCTGGAGCCAATCCCAGGGAACTCGGGGCACAGTTCGAGGGACACCCTGGACGTGGTGCCAACCCAACGCAGGGCACACTCACACACACTATGGGTAATTTAGAGATGCCTACAGCCTACAGCTGCCCATGTCTTTGGAATGGGGGAGGAAACCGGAGCACCCGGAGGAAACCGTTGAAGCACGAGGAGAACATGCAAGCTCTGTGCACACGAGGCAGTGGCGAGAATCCATCCCTCAATCCCAGTGCCCCCAAACAATATTTGCGATGCTAATTTGTAAAATAACTGAATTTTAAAAAGTTTCTTTCACAACCCCATTTGTAAATCAAGTGACCCCCACAAGGGGGCGCTACCCCTAGTTTGGGAATTCCCGGCTAACGTAATCATTATCTCGAGCGCCCTTTTTAACGCATCTGTATTTTTTTGTCGTTTCAGGTCCATGTCGTTTACTTAACGATGGCGCGTTTCCGACGCGTCTCGCCGCCGTCCCTTACACGCTGCTCTGTACAGACCGCTCTATAAAGCAAACCGCGAAGGAGCGAGCGAGCGAGTGAGTGAGGGAGCGGTTTCAGATGCACAGAACGACTATATAACAAAGTGAGGGACGGCATACGGAGCACGGGTGGATCGCTAACGACAGAATCAGGGCAGACGTGACCGCCTGCAGATACGTCTAAAATATAAAGTACACACTTAAGGACCGCGATAATTATTCTAACAAAGAGAGTAAAGCAGAGAGGGAGAGCGAGTGAGTGCCAGAAACAAAGAGAAAGAACAAAGTAATGGGAAGAGAGTGACAGAGATAAAGACAGATAGGGGAAGGCCACAGGAGAGAGGAAGCCAGACAGAGTAAGACAAAGTGAGAGAGACGGAGACGGCGTGAGAAGAGAGATGGAAAGCCGAGAGAGAGAGAGAGAGAGAGAGAGAGAGAGAGAGAGAGAGAGAGAGAGAGCGAAAGCAAGCTCCAAATCACCGGCTGATTAGAGCGTTATGAGAATGCTGCGTGACGGCGCTGGCTGGCCGTGTGAAATTACACAGCCATTTGTGCAGTGATTAACCTGATGTGATGGAACCAACAGATGGACGTCTAATGAAAGAGAGAAAGGAAAATAAAAGCGACATAGATGTAATGTTTCCCTGTGGTCACCCTGAGGATTCATTTGTTGTTCCAGTAGCGCACGATGATAATTGGATCGTAACTTTAACAAGTCTAATGAGCGTTTTTGTCGGTGTTTTGAAAGAGATGAATCTCGCCCCGGCCTGTCCTCCATTTCTCCAAAAAAACATACAAACGAGCTAAAAGGTGAGAAAGCCGCGTCGCCTCGGCGTGTCGGTCCTCGTCGACGGTTTCCTAAAAATACAGCGGTGAGACGAGCGCTCTGTCTGACTCCGGGTCTGCAGCTAATTAATCTCATGCTAATGCTAATGTACTGAATTGAACCCTAAGAGTGCAGACAGCAGTAATTGCGTTAGTAACCTCAAGGAAGGAGAGCTACGGAGACTGGGGGCAGATACTGAGACCTCATTTCTTTAATCGAAGAATTTGGCAGAACGACATAGGGTGTGCGAGGGGGTGGGGATGGGGGGGGGGGGTTCTGAAGCTCCTCAGCACTGACCCGAGATCAGCTTTAGTACTGGATTTTTCTGGTGTAGATATTGATGGCTAGTTGCACCAATACTAACTGTGCGTTCAGGTCCTTCTGGGAAGTTTCGTATTCACGAGTTGCGAAGTCGTAATTACGACGCTTGGGTCGTGGCGAGACGGCGGCGTACCTTCTCTTAATTAACTACCAAAAAATACAGCAAGGTCAAAATCCGTGCTGATTTTAAAACATAGCTTTTTGCTTTTAAAGCTTTGCATGGACTTGCTCCGCGGTATATTTGTGATCTTCTCACCCCGTACACTGCTTCAAGACCTCTTCCATCATACAGTCAATTACGGCTCTCAGTCCCTCGCTCACGCTTTCAGGCTAAAGGTGACCGGGCTTCGGACCAGACTTCCTCTCCACATTAGATCTTCCCTTTCCGTCTCTGTGTTTAAATCCTCTTCGAAGACCTGTTTGTAGGGCTGCACGATTACGGCCAAAATGATAATCCCGATTATTTTGATCAATATTGAGATCTCGATTATTTATCACGATTATTAATTGATTTTACTGACCACATATTTTTATTGCACTTTCACATTTATTAAGTTTCCTCATGCCACAATATAACACACAAGTAGGCATGAGAAAACTTGAGCTTGTCGATTATGACAGAATTTAGGAACATAGTGTGAGCCATGACACATTAATTTGCCTTCTGATAAACTAAATTTAATATTTTCAGTTAATTTTACAGACTGTATACAAAAAACAACCGTTAACCTGTTTAC
>JANDJT010000129.1:10932-24997 GCA_024331685.1 Stegophilus panzeri | reverse complement strand
CCACCCCCCCCCCCCCCCATATAGAAGGAGACCAGGTATAATGATTATCTATTCTATATAAAATCTATCCATATATATCCTAATCTATAGTCTGTTTTAGTTAGTTAGTTAGTCAGGTAGGTGGGTGGGTGGGTGGATGGGTAGGTAGATAGAAAATGTTATCCATGACATCTCCGATCTCCGGCTGTTGACCCCTCACTGAACAGAGCAGACACAGAGAGAGGTGAGTGCGCAGAGGGAAAGCGAGACCTCACGCTTGCAGGACAGAACTGGTGACATTTGGAAAGTTGCTAAGGTTTGTCCAAAAAGTCGCCAGATTTGTCACTAGGTGGGGTTTTTTTGGTGCAAAAAAGTCGCTAAAGGGGTCTGAAAAGTCTCTAAGTCGGCAACACTGCTCTGCACCGACAGCTAGATAAAAGGCAGCTAAGCTCCGCCTCTCCCCAGCAAAAAGAAAATACAGAGGAGAGGGAACGCGGGGTTTTTCATTTATGCACATTCTGTTTGAAAAGCAATAAAATACACAGAGTACCCAAACGATGCCCTGTGCCTCCTTCCGATCAACCCCGTAATCCGGCCTGTAATTTTCTCAGACGAGGACGGAGGAGAACAGACATGGCCGATCTGGACGGAAATAAAATCGCAGAGTAGCCGCAGTAAAACAGGAAAATAACCCCAGGACCCCGTGTAATTTTCGTCCCGTCCAAATAGGGCTTTAGACACATTTTTACTTTTTGTTGCAACTTTACACAACCAGGTCAGGTCCGTGCTTTTAAAAAAAAAAAAAGTTTTCTCAAAAGCTCCACTGTGACCCAAAGAAAATAACTTTTCTTTTTAAAACCGTAATCCAGTAGGATTACGAATCAAACGTGCCCTGACATTTTAGGAAAGAAAGAGAGAAGAAAAAAAAAAAAGCTACAGTGAAAGCAGCTTTAATGTTTATTTAATAGATGTATTATTTATTGGATTAGTGCTTCTCTACCTCTGTGCAGCACTAATCCATGGGTGAGAAGGCACGCGGTATCGTCTGCGGTCCATAACATGCCTCTAGGTCTTGAAGCGAGCACCGATCCTCCGTGTTCTGGTGGATCACAGACCCGTTCCCCGGACCACAGGTGGGTTCAAAAACAGCTTTTACACTCGACCAGATGTACACCACGTACCATGTTGTGCCCTCGGGTCAGGAAAAAAAAGGTTTACAGTACACTTCTAGTATTTCAAAGTTTGACCAAAAGACCCTGGCTACAGTACACACGAGCGTACTCACGAAGCCACCGTTATTGTTAAGCGTTAGCAGAGAAAGCGCCTTTTGCAGAAGAGAATCATTCAGTTTACCGTCATTAACCGTTTGATTCTGATTTATTATTTAAAATGGCTCAAATCCGAAACACGGACGTATGATGATGTGATCTACTAACAGGGTCTACTGAGTCTTATAAATAAGCAAAGACGCAAAATAGCACGTATTAGTGATACACGCGAGTGCAAACCGATACGCCCGCAGAGCATGTATTAAATCTGCGAATCTCACGCTATCTTCAAACGATTACAATATAACCGCCGGTTACATTACATACACACATATTACACGTATATATTACACATATTACGCCGGGTTCATCTTACATACTGAAATATTCATGGACTATATGTTTCCCCCTCCCCTCCCTGTAGCGCCGTATGTGGTATAAATATAACGTAATCGAGTTTGGTTGCTTAGTATTTCGGTCTATACGTTGCAGCGTGCCCCAGACTCGATCATACCCGCGTATAATTGTGATAAATGTTACTGCTTGCCTCCAGTGACGTAGCAGGTTTAAGAATATGCTCAGCAGTACAAAACAGCTCGTGAGGTCCGAAATGCCGAACACGTGTTTGTGAAAGAGTTGTGAAGTCGTGTTGTGTCTTTACGTGTAATTTTAACAGACAGGGGCAGGCGTGATGCTCTGATTAACCATTCATACGGTGATCACTGTTTTGTTCCAGTCTGGGGAGGGGGGGGTGTACAAACTTATCAGAACTCAAAACAAAGAGTCTGCCGTCTTTCCTTCTCTCTCCTTCTCTCTGACGCAGTGAGCTGATTACCAGCGCGTGCCATTCTGCATTCTCGAATTAACTGCTCGCTGCAACTCGAGCGGATCTAAGCCGCTAATAACGATTAGCGTTGAGTGGCTAATGGAGCAGAGACTTTCTCTACTTACAAAGATGTGCCGCCGCCGCCGCCGTCGCCGTCCGTCTGAAAGCCGAGCTTTAAAGCGGCTCACGCCTACAGTGTGCAAATTTTCATTTCCTTCTGATCGAATGGGATTTCGGTTCGGTTCTAAGACGCACGTCGTGTTTTTAAATGTACGAACATCTGGGTCCGCTCTGGCGACCGTGGAGGTATTATATCAGACGATCGATATTGTTTTGCTCGATATAAAAATGTGCTTGTTTATCACGCTCTGACAATTTAGGACGCAACGGCTGTCTTGGTCTGAAACGTTTCACGGTTTTATTTCTTTCATTTAGACGCATCGGCGTGATGTCTCGCGCGAGAGGCTTTAATATGATTTGTATTCCACAGCGGGTTTTCTTTTATTAAATCGTTCCGCTGAATTCCTTTAAGCGACTAAAAAATAAAAAAAATAAAAAAATCTCAAAGTGTGGTAACGTTTAATGCTCGGCAGTTACAAAACAAATTAGGAAAAGAAGATTATGAGCGAAACGTTTAAAGCCGGGATTTTATGGCGTTTAAAGTCGGCGGTGTGCATCGCGAGATGTAGGCTTGCGCTGCAGGTGAACGGAGGGCGGAGTCTCGGAGAAGGAGTAGCTTTTGAATATCTACGTTTTTCTTAGTCGACACTACAATGCGAAAATACGCCGGTTTCAAATGCATCCACTCGGTTTTGAAGTTCATGCACGGAGTTTTTGAAGAGCTCAATTTATTTAGAAAATAAATAAATAAATAACGAGGACGGGAAAATCTGTAATAAAACATTAGCGGTTTACACAAAGCAGCTGTTTCCAATGTAACTGTTCGTTCATTCTGGTTAGGATCCAATGTAATTGTTACAGAGAAACAATTATTTTCATTATATCTCGTAAAGCGCATCGTGCCATAGATTATGATATTATAATTGTCATATTACCCAGCGATGTAACACGGAAACAGCGGCTACTACAAACTCAAACACGTACAGTAATGTATAGTATATAGTGCATAGTACCCAATTTGAGACAACAAATGAAGTAAGCGTTAACGACACATGAACCGTTAAAACCGTTCCTTGATCATCCGCTCGTTCCCTCCGATCACTGACCTCGTCTCCACGGCTGCGTGTTCATTTAGCTTCTATACCGTGTTGCTTTTTCTTTAATAACTGCTTTAAATAAACTCGTTTCTCGATGGCAAACTCTTCTAAAACGCAAAGCGGAGCTATAAAACGTCTGAGCGCGTATCACCTTCGAATCGTAAGCCTTAATTACACTAATGAATGAATAAGAAGGCTCTCTGTCGGAACCGCATAATTGACGACGCTGCTGTTACGAGAGATGAAAAATTTGAAAGAAAGGAAGGTTCGAGAAGGGAATGTGCCCTTCCTTCAACCCTTTAAGAGCTCTCTTTGAAATTCAGCTCTTAACGGCGGTGTGAATGTTGCACACTGTGTTGGCGTACATGAATAACAGAACATTAGAGATGAACAGATAGATAACAGAGAGCGAGAGAGAGCGAGAGAGAGAGAGAGAGAGAGAGAGAAGAGATCAAAAGAAGAAGCGGAGAAGTGGCAGGTTGGGATTGATGGCCTATAAAAACTGCACGCGAGGCATCAATCAGTGCCACTTTGAATGGCGGCGGCGACTTTTCAGCGTGTTGCGGGAGCTCAAGTGAGCCAGGGAAACTCAGGAGCGAGCTCCATCTGTCTGAGCTTCATGAATTTCATGAATTTCCTGCGCAGATGTGGTGAACAACAGCCAAAGCCACCCAGGGTTATTTATGCTTTACTTGGAAGGCTGTGGCAAAGTACAATACACCTGTAGTAATAAAGCACTTCCTCTCAATGCTAAAAGGATCTCTCTCTCACACACACACACACACACACACACACACAGTGCATGAACAGGAGAACATTTGTACTTAGACAGAAAGACAGATAAGTGAGATGAGAGATTGAAAACTTGAATGAGAATGAGAGAATGAAAGCTAAATGGGGGGCACTGGGGGGCAGTGGTGGCTTGGTGGTTAAGGCTCTGGGTTACTGATTACAGAAGAGGTGGGTCTTTAGCTGTTTTTTGAAGATAGTGACAGATTCTGTGGCCCGGATTGAGTTCGGAAGTTCATTCCACCACTGAGGGACAGTTAGTGTGAAGGTTCTGGAAAAGGACCTTGAGCCACGCTGAGTAGGAACTACTACGCGTCGGTCATTAACCGATCGCAGATTGCGTGAGGGAACATAAGCGTTCAGGAGAGTGTTGAGGTAGGGGGTGCTGTTCCAGACAAGGTCTTATACGTGACCGTCGAGGCCTTGAATTTGATAGGAAGGAAGCCAGTGGAGGGAGATGAAGAGGGGTGTGATATGGGTTCTCTTGGGCTGGCGTGCTGCTGCATTTTGAATCATCTGAAGGGGTTTGATGGAGCTGGCTGGGAGGCCCGAGAGTAGAGAGTGGCAATGGTCCAGTTTTGAGATGACAAGAGATATAAATGAGAGAGAGAGAGAGAGAGAGAGAATGAGAGAGAGAGAGAGAGAGAGAGGATGTTTCTAATTAACATCCCCACTGCAAAGACCACCGACGTTAATTAATAACCAAAGCCACCTAGTATCCCTGATGTGAAGCATCACTGTTAAACACAGCAGGCTGTTATAATGCATTATCACATACCATACCACAGCACAGCTGAATTCTCCACCCTGATTGGTCAGAAGCTGTCCATTGTTTTTGTACAACAGTTCCAGCTCTAACATGAACATGAACGTCATCATTTCTATAGTAACGGCTCATACACAGGGACTTGTGCGGTGGAAGTGCCACATGGTCATAAGAATAAGAATAATAATAAGTTAGGAATAACACATGATAGACCGTGCTGCTTGGGGTCAAAATGCAGATCAGGAGGTTCATGGATGGACCTGGGATGTGTGGATGATGTTGTACCCGTCTCTAACACCATCACTCAGGTTGCCATCATGTCTGCGTTACTTCCTGGTTCTCCTGTTGAGTTATGCTGTCATAGCTAGGCCTTCTTTCACTCTGATCACAATGTACACCCTTTTTTGCCATTGTATGATCTCCCTCTTTTCTCTTCTCTCTCTCTTTCTCTGTGTGTGTTGGGTTGCACGTTTTCTCCTGCTGCCTGATGTGATGACATCACACTTCTACTGCTATTGCTCCATGATCTTCCTGAACTGTCCTGATGTTCTAGTTCTGCTTCTAGACTCGCTTCGATTTGTTTCTCAAATACACTTACGCTATGTACACCACTATCTAGTGTATGAATTTTAGAAGGGTAGAAAGTTTTTTAACTAACCGGAAGAATAATCCGTATCCCAGTCGATCGCACATGACGTCAAACACCTGTAACGCGTCGCTGCTAGCTTTAGCAGCATGCTAACGACAATGAATTTCTTTCAGTTTACCGTTTATGTCAGCGTTACCTTTTTAGGTCCAACGTGACCTTTTCTGATTCTGAGAAAATTCTGGTAGCCCCGCCCCAGAATCTGCTTGTTGGAAGTTTCCGTGTGAACCCATTACTCACACTATTGATACTACAAAATAGCGTAGAACAGTGCATAAGTATGCGATTTGGGACGCACCCGAGGTCTCACCCTTGCTTCGGTGTTTAATTTCACCTGTATACTGTAGATTTATAGCTAAGTGCTGCTGCTGTATTCGTAAACACTGGCATCCCAGCACTCGTTCATTCACGATCTGCTCGTACTGAACATCCTGTAAACACGCTCGGTATCTGTAAAGCTGCTTTTGTAACAGTGCTGATTGTTTTAAGAGGCATTCGAATAAAGCTGAGTTCACCTGAGCTTCAAGATGTTGTCACGTGACATGACTAGACACTTTAGTTATTGACAGTAAAGTCTAATCAAATATCATGATAGTACCATAATTTCTTATTACCATTATTATAATGATGTGGGGATGTGTATATTCAAACTGTCAGATAAATTCAGATTTTAATTCATTAGAATATTTGATCTTTTAACCTGATGAAAACTGTAAAAAAAAAAAAAAAAAATCATTTACATGTAGGGAATGTGGTAGACGCCCTTATCCAGAGCGACTTACATTTATTTAATTTATACATCTGAGCAGTTGAGGGTTAAGGCCCTTGCTCACGGGCCCAACAGCGGCGGCTTGGCGGTGCTAGGGTTTGAACTCGCGACCTTCCGTGACCGATGTAGTGCACGACAGAATATACTCAATAAAGCGCCACTTGAGACGTTTACAAAATGCCATTCAGAAATGAACTGCTTTTAGTTAGTGCCACTTTATCTCATTTTAGATTGAATTAGAAACTCAGTACGTGCATTCAAACAAAATACGCCAATATTTATTATTCTGAGTTCTAAGCAACACGTTTCATTTAGCCAAAAATATCTACAACGATATCTACAAAAAACATTTAAAGATGACTACATTCGCCCGACACTGTCTTAAAACAGTATGCATACGTTCCTGTATGTGGAAGAGACGAGAGGCTTCACTAGGACTCGTAGACTCGTGGATCTTCAGCACTCTTATACCACTCATCATCATCATCATCATCATCATCATCACCCTAACCCCACGGTAAAATCCATTTTAGTCCTGTTATTCCTCTATAATCAGGTTTGTTTTGTAGATATCACTGAAACCAGAGATTTTCACGGTTATATTACTCTCCTGCCAGCACAACATGGAATCTCTTCTTAGTTAAACATAAAGAACATACAAGACACTAGCCAGACGTGAATAAGAGGAAAAACAATGCAGCTCTCAGTCGAAATGTTGACTTGCTGACTCAAACGCAAGGCATTTCTGACACAGTAGAAACTAAGTCGTTAAGTTCGTACACGCTTGGAACGAGTGGGGCTGGGAAGGAATTGCAAGGGGGGCATGGGTGAGATGGAGAATACTAAGAAATAAACATTTAAATGACTGTTTCGGTCCTGCCAACTTTTACACATTTTGTGTAAGAGCTTCATGTTTTAACAACGACATGGCGAATGCAAAAAATACGCCAAAGCAGGGGCCTGTACCATGAAGGTAGCTGAACAAACTCAGGGTTACGGGATTAGTTTCGAGCTGACAAAGCCAAACCGATCCAGTCAGGCTTTATTGTTACCATGACGCTGGTTATCAACTTACTCTGTCAACTCAGGCTTTGATCCTTGATCAAATGATTCGTCCACGGGCGCTTGCACGTAAACACGTGACGTCGGCACCGAACGTGGACCAATGGGACTAATGGGACGTCGGCATCGAACATGGGAAAAAAGCGACACCGGTGCGGCTGCCAATATCGGGAACGTTGCTGATCACGTAAACGCGCAAGTTTACTTTTATAGGCTCGCAATGAGAATAAACCGATTGAAAACTTATGACCCCAACATCTTTCATGTTATTTAATTTAATATAAATGTAAAATGTTGTAATGAAATGTTTCTTTGCGAAGGTGCTCTTCTTACAGTTTGTGCTGGGGAGCTGAATTCGTTGCGTCACTTTGCTCAGAGCTGATTGGTCCAAGTTGGGTTTGAGTTCCCTTACCCAGAGAGACATAACCTTCCCCTGAGCAGGTCAGCCGTGGAGCGTAAGTTACTATGGCGATGAACGGCGGTAAAAGCCGAGCCACTTTCACGGTACCTAAAACCCAGGGTTGGCACGAACTAAACTGAAACTTACCTGGCTATCCACCTAGACCGGCTTCGTGGTACAGGCCCCGGCAGTCTTCCTTCTTCCTTAATAAAAACATCAGATCATGTGACTCTGGGATGATTGGCAGTTGCCCAGGTGTTTTGAAGAAAGATGCGCTGACGCGGTTCTCTCGCTTTCTCTTACGATAAACTGAGCCCAGGCCCCCCGACCCCCCGTTCATTCATGTTAAATAAAGTCTGTTATCCAACAGTTAGCTCCAGTCCATTAATTGAATTAGTCAAGCAGCGTTCCAGGAGTGCCTGTATTTCCTGTAACCGCAGTAGGACGTTTCAACGTGTGCGTATCGATCCGCTCGTCTGGGTTCCCCACATCAAAATTCCACTTCCTATTTCGAAACCGATACTACAGTTGAGTTAGCGACCTCGTCAGCGGACGTGCTAAAGGAGACTTTTCAGGAATATAACTTTTGACTTCAAATACGAACGCTCGTCAGGCGAAAAAGAAAAAAGGACACCAGTTTTACCGGATGCACCCTTAAAAGCAGCGTACAAATAGCTAGTGAGCTAGCCGATGGGTTATAAAGTGGGTGTGGCTTCTTCGGGATCTATTTGCACCAGCAGAGCAATAAATAAACAGAACATCTGGCCATATTGTTTATTTATTTTTTACCCTGGCAGGGTTAAAGGTGGCTCGAGTTCTCAAAAAAGCTAAGAAGTGGGAAGAAAATCTTAATACGTCTTTATAAATGTAACTATCTACCTAGCTGGACGCTATGTTAGCTACCACTTCTTAGCCAAGTAAATTAGGTTTCCAGGTAAGCAAAACCCGAGCACGCTGGAGCTTTCACTTGCCCACAGAGCTGCCTAATGAATTTGTGATTTCGAACTGTGAAAATGTCTTCTCGTATTAATATGTGATCTTTTGGCATAATCGCCTACACCCTAACCTCCGCAGGCTTCACCTGCTTCACCTCAGCGGCTTCCTCCTACTGGAGTGGGAGTTCGCGATGGAAAAAAAAAAAATCACAAGATGAGGCCAGAAGAGCAGGAAGGAAGAGGTTTAATTAGCGCATGAGGGCTTTAAGCAGCCTGTGTGAGTGTTAGCGGCGGTTCAGGTTTGTCAGGATGGTTTACTGACTTCATTTGAGCAGCCATCTGCACACAGGGTACAAGAGGTTACAATACACATGACATCCATATGTGCGCGCTCTCTCTCTCTCTCTCTATCACACACACACACACACACACACACACACACACCAATGTCAGTCGTTATACGAAGCCGGTTCACTGAAACCTGCATCAATATGAATAGGAGTCAGCTTTAATTGAACGTTAACATCATGAGGTCATTACTGCACGATGTGCTAGAAGTGGATTTTATTACGTTATGGAAGTATTCGTGGTTAAATTCTTCGGTCTGGTTTCTAACCGATTCCCTCTCAATTCGGCTATCGCTAAATCTCATTATGCTCGAATTTCCTTGACTGTAACCTTCACCTAAAAGAGACAGCTGGCCAAGCTCATCTCACTTCCTGCCCTAAAATCGAGGTGGAATACAATTAAGTGAGAAAACAAGCAGCAGAGAGGAAAAGAAATCAAAAGGAGGAGTACAAAAATGCAGAGTTATACGAGCTCTCTGTCCAGGGAACCCACAGAACGAGCAGAATTCGGGTTATGAGCCTTAAGACTAAATGAATGGTTGGAGAAATGTAACATTTTTAGGATTTTCCAATGGTTCACTGGAGCTACGAGGCTAACAAAGTTAATGGATTTCTAGCTTTATTCAAAAGACATTGTTATATATATATATATATATATATATATTTTTTTTTACCAGATTTGCTTAAAATCTGTAAACATGGACCATCTTTCCAGTTTCATATGTTGGGAGGTGGGGCCTAATACATTTATGGCATTTTCCCAGGGTGACTTACATTTATTTAATTTATACTAAGCTTATTCATACTATACTTATTTAAACTAAGCAGTTGAGGATTAAAGGCCTTACCCAAGGGTCCAGAACTGACAGCGTGGCAGTGCTTGGATTTGAACTCATAACCTTCTGAGCAGTAGTCCACCATCTTAACCACTAAGCTGCCACTGCCTTAGACAGTAGTAGGAACGAATGTTTCCAGATGAACATGATGCTCCAGGCAGCATTTAGACAGTACGTAGTATTTCTTTTAAAATGTGACCATATTTAGCCATGGTCGACAGTTTAACGAACACGTGGGATAAGATGCCGTGGAATAGGGTTGGCATGGAATGGCTTGGATGCAGAATGGCATCCATGACATGGGTTGAGGCGGGAGTGGAATGAGCTGGATGTGGAATGAAGATGCCATGGAATAGGGTTGGCATGGAACGGCTTGGATGCAGAATGAGGCTGACATGAGATGTGGTGGGAGTGGGAAGAAGATGGGCATGGAATGAGGTAAACCTGGGATAAAGTGGGAGTGGGATGAGGTGGGAATGAGATGTTGACATGGGATGGCATTGGCATGAGTTGACGTGGACGTGGGATGACACCTCTTATTAGGTTAGTTTGTATGTGTATCTAGCTATCTTTACTGTAGCTTAGCCACGCCTGCACTAGCCATCTTATTAGTTTCCTAGACTGCTACCCAAATACTTTAGACACCTTATTTACATTAGGTACAATTGTTAACTTTTCTTTTTTTTTTTTTTTTTAAACACGTCAAGTATTCCCATTCCCGCCCATGTTCATAAAGCTCCGCCCCAGAATCCAAGGTGACCGTAGAGCGTCTACAAAATGACTGACAGGAGGCACAAACAAGCATTCCGGACCAGACGTCAATTTTCCAGACAGGTTTTCTCAACCACTTTATACACTTGTTCTGCGGTCATGGTTTAAACCATTATTTTATATCATGTTTGACATAATTTCCAGGTTATTTGTACAAGTAACAAATAAAAAAATGAATAAACGAATGATAAAACAGTCACATCTTGAGAATTTGTAACATTATATTTTTCTTAACCCTTAGGACCAGATGACCAGGCATTTTCTGCATATTTCCCCCAGATTACAGAAAATCAGCTCCTACAATTTCTAAATGGATATCGCCACTGTTTGGTACACAATTGCAAGAGACCAAGTGCATTTTTATTTATAAAAATGGTCATATAAAGAAAATATACTAGCATTTACATATCAAAGAATGACAGATCTATATATATCGGCCAGGATGCCCTGGGAAATATTATGTAGTGAAATGCGGACATACACACAGCGTTCCAGTCTGCAAACTGACCTGTTTGTCCGAAAACCATTTTGAAGTAGGCTCAGGAAAGAGATGGGTAGTATGGCACCGATTAGCTAAAAGAAACATTTCCTAATTGAAGAAATCACGTTCTAGGGCCGAGCATGAAAGCAACAGTGGCAATGTTGCTAAGAAGAAAATCCTGGCAGAGAGAAATCTACCACAAAAACCCTAGCAAGTGCATGCTATTCACAAACGAAGAGTTCAGAGTCCACCTAGATAAAGTCGGCGTGAAACAGAAGCAAATTCTCATTTTCATATCCCGTGTCCTTTCCCCTTCAGTGAACTGGCTTTTCCATTGGGGAATTTTATTCACGTTTGGTAGAAAAGCATCGTTTTAAGGCGTCTCCCATATAACTGAAGCAATGTTGGAACTTCTGTAAAAGGCACAATACATTTCCACTTTGGATATAAATTTTGTCTCGCCGCCTTATTGCACAACTAAAGAAGAAATCACTAGATCCTGGACATCTTGACTGATCGTGGACATTGTGGATTCTTTCCCAAACCGCTCCTTTATCTCTTAAACATGTAGCAGGTAACGTCGAACTCTCTCACCCCTTTGGCTAAACATGGTAAGAATCATAAACACCGCTTTAGCTTAGCCACCTCTACTAAGACTCTACACCTGGGGCTCTTTCTGTGAGTAGAGACAAGGGCAAATTCCGCTAAAGGACACGACGCCGGCACTCACGCCGGTCCCGCTACTCAAGACACTCTGCCACTCTCGTTGAAGACACAGCCGGTCATTTATTTCTCGAAGACAGAGCGAGCACCTCTTGCTGGGTCTGATTGCGTCCCATTTCGCTCTCGTGATTGTGTGACCTTCGCGACGTCTCCTGGAACACTAAATCTCTTGTAGTCTAATAACGCCGGCTGATGTAAGCTGAATTGGTGTGGAGCAGCACTAATTAGACACGGCTTATAATAACGCACCCTCCCTCTGTCTCCCTCCTCCTTCTCCATCGTACCCTAGCGCACGTTCTTGTCCTCCGTCTGCTTCTCTCTCGCTCCCTCGCCTCTCTCCCTTAGCGCTTCTCCCAAGCTCCCTCGTCCCTGTCTACCTCTCTCTGTGCTTCATTAGCGCCGTAGGATTACTTAATGGAGCAGATTAGATAAAACACACACAATCGTGCCGCTCCTCAAACTGAGCGCTCGTCCTCTGGAGAAAGGAAGAAGGAGCTCGGTTTGTCCCTGGATGGGACGACAGCCAGCAGGAGATGCTATCACTCAAACGCGGACCAGTGGGCACCTGCCAAAGCTGGAGGGAGCTCGTCTGTATCCTCAGCACAGCTCTCCCAATGCTACTAAGCTGACACTTCCCCCATGCCTGCATTTCTACAAATCGGAGTCTCTTTTTTTGGGTTCAACGCAGTGGAAAATGAAGTGTCACACTAATCTGTCTGTTAATGAAATCAGAAGAAAGATTAGAACTTCCAGATCGCTGCAGAGACGTTGCATAACGCTCGGAGTATTTATGGCCGGGCCAGACTGTCGTTTTGTGACGCTCGAAGCGCTGATGATAAGCCAAACTACTAGGTGCTTAAAGAAGTTGCAACCTAAATGCCCCTTTTTACTCTTGTAAAGTACCAAGAAGAAAGCGGTTCAACTTTTCCCGTGGCTCTCGGTATGACTCACACACACTTGCGGCAGGTTTCATTTCTGTCTCTCAAGATAATTGCATCACATGGGGTCATAATGTAAGTGGGCTGGCCCTAGTTAGCCAAATGAAGTGGACTGGGTTATAATAGGATTTTAAATACATGCTTCTTTCTCTTGTACTTGTACTGAAGGTAAAAAAAAAAAACAAAAAAAAAAAAACCCACCATAAAATCAGCTCTACGAAAGAATGCTTTCATCTGAGCGAAAATCACTCAAAATGACAACTCTCGAGCAGTGTTTACATGTGAGGCACGGCGAAATCTTTTCTACCGTCGGCTAAAACGAAGCACAGCACTCCGCAGCCAAACAGGAAGAAGTGCACTTGATGTGATCTGTGACTAGATTACTACCTCGTCTCGGTGCTGTTGATGGGAACCGATCATCCATACAGACTGCCCAAGAGGCATCCCATTTTAACAAAAAATTATGTATGGGCAGCACATAGTGTGTTTGCAAGTGTGTATGCACTCTAAGGCTCCTGCTGGAATCACACTGTGGTTCAACACACAAATACAAGCCTGAAAGCAAAAACTCTAGTAATTAAAGTGCGACATGAAGATACATTAAGAATGTTAATTTAGAACTGTAAAAGTGCGTGGGTTAATTCTGTTAGCAGTGCAATGAGGTGGGCGCTGAATAAAGTAGATATGGGGTGAGGTTGGCATGGAATTAAATGGGTCCAACATGAGGTGGTTGTGGGAATCGGCTGATGTGGTCATGGGATAGCATGGGCATGGGTTGAGGTGGGCGTGGAATGAAGATGCCATGGAATAGGGTTGGCATGGGTTGAGGTGGGAGTGGGAAGAAGATGGGCATGGAATGAGGTAAACATGGGATAAAGTGGGAGTGGGATGAGGTGGGCATGAGATGTTGACATGGGACAGCATTGGCATGGGTTGAGGTGGACGTGGGATGAAATGGGAGTGGGACGGTATGCGCATGGAATGAGGTGTCCATGGGATGAAGTGGATATGGGAAAGCACAGGAACAGGCTGAGTTGAGAGTGGGATGAAATGGGAATGGGGTAAAGTGTGCATGGGAGCAAGATGTGGATGGCAACAAGATGGGCATGAGATGTTGTGGACATGGGACGAGGTGGGCGTGGGATGAAATGGGAGTGGAGAGAGGTTAGCATGGAATGAAGTGGAAGTGGAATGAAGTGGGCGTGGGATGATGTGGAAGTGGAATGATGTGGGACTGGGATGAAGTGGAAGTGGAATGAGGTGGGATTGGGATGAAGTGGAAGTGGAATGATGTGGGATTGGGATGAAGTGG
>JANDJT010000129.1:0-10832 GCA_024331685.1 Stegophilus panzeri | reverse complement strand
TGAAGTGGAAGTGGAATGATGTGGGATTGGGATGAAGTGGAAGTGGAATGATGTGGGATTGGGATGAAGTGGAAGTGGAATGATGTGGGATTGGGGTGAAGTGGAAGTGGAATGAGGTGGGACTGGGATGAAGTGGAAGTGGAATAACGTGGGATTGGGGTGAAGTGTGCATGGGAACAAGATGAGCATGAGCTGTTGTGGACATGGGATAGAATCATCATGGTTTGAGGTGGACGTGGGACTGCGTGAGTGGGGTGAAATGGCACAGGAATGAGGTTAGCATGGAATGACGTGGGCGTGGGATGAGGTGGAAGTGGGATAAAGGCTTTCCAGCCTGGAAAGCTGGACCCTTTCCCACAGGACCGAGTGCCTCCAACAACAGAATGAGAAGGCAGAGACAGAGAGTACATAATAAATGTGCTACATTTGTAATCACCGTCTGATTTCTACCCTCCAATCTGCTGTGGTGCTGCGTTTCCATCCGCCCTGTGTGTTTTAATACATCTGTTTTCACAGCGCTTTACATCTGTGCGTTCGCCGCATGTCTCTGAATGCGTGTGCGAGTGCACGTTTTCCTCACATTTCCATCTTCTCCAGTTTTTCCCTCCTCTATCCTCCATAACAGTCTAGAGTGTTTAGAGGTCGGTGCTCAGTTCGAGAACAAAGGTTTACTGCAGTTGGAATCATACTCCAAGCGAGATATAGGCCGTAATCATTCGCATGCGAGGATAAACACAATATTATTATTATTTTACAATTACAAAGCCAACGTTTCTATCAGTTTTTATGTACAACCGTAATATACACAATGCTTTGCTTTATAAGCCTCATTAATGTGCCAGGCGTTTTTATTTCACAAGATCATTTCGTAATGCATCTAAAACAGCAATTCAGGTCCCCACTGGAACATTCTAGTTTAGTGTTTATCCTATTAATGTTGCCATAAAGTTACTATTTGGCAGACAGTTTCATCCAAAGCCACTTATAGCCGAGCAAGCAGCTCAAGCTCGAGGGGTTTGGCTTGAGAGCTCAATAGCAGCGTCTTGGCCGTGCCAGGATTCATCCTCTGCATCCTCTTAGCCACCGCTGTGTCATTTCAATGCTGGATAATTTCCTCAGATGGACTCTTTACTACGCTCTTGATCTTAAACCTTCTGTCAGACCTCAGAAATACCAAGAACTCACGCGGATAACCTAACAACAAAAGATAGCTTAATGCAGATTAAGCTAATGAACGTCCCTTTGTCTAATCACAATAACGCTCGTTTTACTAGCCTATTACGTAAGGAATAAAACGTTTCAGGACGTACTGTTATGGGAAAATAATCAATGGCTGAGTGGAGTGATGTGTCCTTACAAGATGCAGAGATAATGTAACCACCCAGAAGTGATTTTCCTACAGCAGCACTTGCAATAGCAATTTAATATTTATTTCTTCACTGGTTAGTCCCTGTTCTCACTTACGTTACAGCAGCTACAAACATTTATTCCCTCATTACTAACCTGATTTTGTTTCTGTCTTGAACAAAATGTTACAGAGAAACCACGAAGACTGTTACTGTTACTCCAGTGCCGACACTGGAGACTCCTTCCTTAAACGTTACATCGGCGTCTCCTTACAAAACTTTCCCGTGAACCCGGCTGTCACTATAGAAACGATAACGAGCGTGATTTATATAAACCTGTGATGTGCAGCTGCAGTAATATCAGAGCTGCCAAATCTTCGGAGAACTCGGCGGCAATTGATGTTTTAAATGCTAGCCAGCTGCGCTAACAAACGGGTTTTTATGCTGTAGGTGGTTAATATGCTGCATTCCTGTTATGTTACATGACTCTTTCAGTAACCTCTGAACAGCTTGTCTTTGAATCCTATTGGACGAAAGTGATAGGGTTAGCAAAATGCGCCAAGCAAACCGCGGCTGGACTAGCATCTGCCGTACAAATACACAAATCGACCAATTAAAAGAAGCATATGCTGTACGCTGTCATTATAACAGTCATAGCGTGAACGGATTATAGTGTGGGAAAAGCAGCACGTACTGTACGGAACTAAGATTTATGGTAATTTAACCATATGATGATGACAGATGTACAGACCGAGATACACATTTCCGTTATTAATTAAGCACAAACGTAGATAAGATAAGAAAATTTGACGCTTTTCCCGCTCATGATTCAATACAGATTGGATACAGAACCCCAAAACGCAGCGTTCCCGTTAACAACTGTCTGTGTGATGCTAACTGTGTACAACTAATCTAACCTCATCTAACCTAATCCCTTCAATCCCAACAGAATGCCTGCTCCCAATTACTGCGAGACAGGAAAAGAGGACTCACGGTTATTCTCACATGATGAGCGACACACCACTGGAGGGAGAAGTTCATGGGTAATGTCAGCCATGTCTGCGGGTGTGATGGTGACCAGTGTGTGCTTGGTGTTAATTTATTTGACATTCAGGGGGGATATGAGCGTGTTTTAGAGAATGAGTGTGTGTGTAGCATGTGAATAGCTCTCATCACCGGCTTACTGGCTTAACCAGAGAGATCAGTGTGGCTGCGGCACGGTTTTAGTGCTTTTCTTTTTTTTTTTTTCCTTTTTGTCTTGTCCTTATCTTAGAAAGGTATGAAGGTCTGGGCTGAACGTTACAGCGTTAGCATCACTCTAGTCTCAGTAGTCTTAGCATCAGAAGCTCCACCCTGTGCTCGTGATATCTTTTGTACACGTTTCTGGCTACAAGCTTCAGGATCTTTTTGCTTTTGCATCCGCAAAGCCACCAGTATTGTGCGCAAAACCCCTCGAAGCCATCTCGTGGATTCTTCACCCTCCTGCCATCCGGCAGAAGTTACAGGAGCATCCGTGCCACTTCCCATTAGGTAGTCAGATTACTCAACACCCTGCTGCCTCCCAACACTCATCTGGGCTAGTCAAACACCTAGCCCAGTACGACTCAATACCACCGCACACCTGCACTTTACAAAGCACTTCATGTATTCTTGTGTATTGTTATGTGTTGGTCCTGGAGAAACCACATTTCGCTTCAATGTATACAAGCTACATAGAGGAATGACAATAAAAACCCACTTGACTTGACTTGACGTTAATGCACGCACACGTCCATGACTGTAAGAAAGAAAGAAAAAAAAAACACCCAAAAAACTATTTTGAACACCACGACCGACAAAGTGAGGTTTTCCGGAGTTGGTGGACTTCGCACGACCCCGTATTCGCTTCGGTTTGACGCAGTTAGCTGCAAGTAAACAAGATAATCACACGTTTGCCACCAGGGTACAGGAGAAGTTCTGTGGGTGGTCATCTGTCATGTCAAACTCAGTCCTTCTGTAAAAGCAGGTGGTTCCAGACCACACTTATTGACGAAATGTTCCAGTCTAGCGTCTGACATGCGAGACTACTCGGATCACAGATGATGTGCGATATAGTTACACAAAAAGAAAACGAAAATCTTCACACATGTATATCGTATACACGTCAGTAAAAACTTGTAGTCTGCATATTTAAGCGATATCGCACTCGCAGTCGATAATGAGTCTTTATTGATCACGTATACGTTACAGAACAGCGAAATTCTTTTCTTCGCATTTTCTCCCAGTATGTCAGGAAGTTGGGGTCAGAGCGCAGGGTCAGCCATGATACAGCGCCCCCTGGAGCAGAGAGGGTTAAGGGCCTTGCTCAAGGGCCCAACAGTGGCAGCTTGGCAGTACTGGGGCTTAAAACCCCCGACCTTCCGATCAGTAACCCAGAGCCTTAACCACTAAGCCACCACTGCAATATTGCTTTTACATAACAATTATAAGAAAAAGAAGAACATTAAGATCAAGTGAGTGACCTTTTGGACACAGGTTTTGTTTATTTTTTTACACAGCTAACAGAAACGCGTAAGCGCCACACTCACTGACAGTCAATCGGCTAGCTAGCTCACGTTGATTTGTACATTCCTGTACAAGGCGAAATTGGCTTGCGTTCTTCCTTTTCGTCGTCATCTGACGGGTCAGAAATTATATTCAGGACAGATCTTTTGTCTCTTTCGTCATGTCCGCTGATGATCTCGCTAACTCTACCGTAGTAACCGTGTCGATGGGACCGTTGCTAGAGAAGGAATTTTACATGGCGAAAACACGGATGCGCGGTTGGGGTTGAGGAACTGCTTCGTGGGAAATAACCACAGAAGTTTAATTGCTGTATTGAAATTGCAGTGCAGTATTTCTTTTCATCTTGTCTCTGAGTTTAATAGGATTTGTCTGGGGGGGTGTGTGTGTGTGTGTGTGTGTGTGTGTGTGTGTGTGTTTAACTCTCTCTCTCTCTTTTTCTCTCTCTCCTCACCAAAGCAGGAAATGATTGCAAGGGAACACCTATTAGACACAATAAACGTTTTTGCCAATTTCCTCATTCCCTTTTCAGAAGCACCTTGTTGAGAGTTGGCTGCAAATCGGCACATCCCGCTCAGATGAATATAAAATAAGGCTTGTGCTGAATACAAAATAAGAGACATTAGTGCGTTGCGTTGTTGTTGTTTTTTTGTGTGTGTGTGTGTGTTTTGTTGTTTTTTTTGTTTGCCGTGGAGACAGAAACATGTAAATAAAAGACAACTCATCCAGGGCTACACAGAAAAGTAAATAGATATCATTTTGACAGTGAATGAATACAATTGTGAAAGTATGAGCGGACGGGAAAGGCGACGTGCACGTGTGATAACATGAGTCATACTCGGTAACTTCACCACAGCCGTTCGGAGGCCTGTTCCTGAGCCAGTAAGACCAGCTTGTCCTTCATGTATGGTCAAGAGGTCCATGACATGCACAGTAAAGACTCCTGTGATCGAGTTGTAACTCCCCGGGAAGGTAGCGGGAGACGATGTGTGTCTGTGGCACACGTCAGATTGCAGACGCCGTCTTGTATGAGATCGACACAGTGATTTGACTGGAAAAGATGAACGTGCGTCTGGGATGGAATCGAATTTCGGCTCCGAACATATGAGCGGCGTCCTCCGGCGTTACGTGGTCACGAACGGGAGCGGCGTGTAAAGACGCACGGACGGACAGACCGAGAGAAACGCGAGGGATGCGGAGAGAGTCGATATATGGAAAGACAGATACGGTGGGAGAAAAAAAAATCAAGGAGAACCGGAGAAATAAAGGAAGGCAGAAGGTAGAGGGACCAAACGAAGAGGAAGAAAAGAGAGAAAGATAGATAGAGATGTTATGGAAGAAAGAGACAGATCAAGGAAGTTAGAACGAAAGTCAGAAAAAGGTTAAGGGCTGAAAAGAGTGGCACTGAAAGACACAGAGGAGAGAGAAGGACAATGTGGTAATGAGAGCGAGAGAGTGAGAGAAAGAGGGAGAGCGCGAGATAGACAAAAGTACAAACAGGATAATACAGTGAGACAGATTAGTAGTGGTGTGAGAGTGAGACAGAAACACAGACAATGTAAGACAACAAGAGAGACAGACAATGTGCGTTATAGCTAGAGCAAGTAAGAGAGAGAGAGAGAGAACAAGAATGTGTGAGCAGAGTAAGACATGGAGAAAGAGCGAGAAGGTGAGTGTGTGTGTGTGTGTGAGAGAGAGAGAGAGAGCGAGAGATTGCAAGAATTTTTTTTTTGAGAAAGGAGAGTAAGATATGGAGAGAGTTAGGAGGAGAGAGAGAGAGGAGAGTAAGACAGATATAGAGAAAGAATGACAGAGTTTGTCAGTGTGTGTATGAAAGGAAAGTGAGATGGACAAAGGAAAAGATTGACAGATGTGGAAGTGAGAGAGAGAGAGAGAGAGAGAGAGAGAGAGAGAGGGAGAGAGAGATGCGAGTGAGACAGATATGACAACAAAGTGAGAGAGACTGTGAGATTGTGGAAGTGCGCATGTCTGTGTGTGAAACGAGAGTAACACAGATATGAGGAAAGAGTGAGCAAGAGGGAGAGAGGGAGCGAGAGAGAGAGAGAGATTGGAGGGCAGAGAACATGAGGTAGGAAGATGGTGAGAGACTGCACGAGAAACAGTGAGAGAAACAGAGGTACACCGAGAGGAAAGTGAGAGAGGAAGAGATTTGAGGGCAGGCAAAACAAGAGAGCAAGTTTGGGAGGGTGAGAGAGAGAGAGAGAGAGAGAGAGAGAGAGAGAGAGCGAGAGAGAGAGAGATGATGTGTAGGGGTGTGATGGTGTGTCTCTGTGGTGCTGTTTGCTTTGTGATGAGAGGATTTCCCTTTCTGCTCTCACAATAACCAAACGGCAGCGAGGGGCTTCACCGACACACACTGCTCCTGTAATGAACATTACGAATACAAAAAGAGTGCAGGCTGGGACGCGGAGTGTGTGAGGACAGTGTGTGTGTGTGTGTGCGTGCGTGTACAAATTGCTCACGGATGTGTAAAATGAGAGTGAGCAGCCACAGGTGCAGCGAGGTGGGCGTGATCAGCACGGTAATGTGCGCCTGGGTCTCACCTGTGGCGGAAAGGTCGAGGTAATAAATCAGCCGAGCTCGGCGTGAGAGAGATCGTCCTGCGCTTGTGTAAACAAGGCCCTATAAATAAATGATCATTATAGTCTGATCAGCAGAGCAAGGGCGTTTTCAGCCTTCCCTTTTCTCTCTCTCTCTCTCTCCCTCCTTCCCTCCCTCCGTCTACAGGTGATGTAGGAGTCATGCATTATGCATGTTAATGGAATTGCTTGGCATCGGAGCAAGCTAACGGTGTGTGTGTGTGTGTGTGTGTGTTATGCAGGTGTGTAAGATGTGTGACCTCGTGATCGTTCATAATATCTTCATTTCCTTGTGTGAAACTACATTGTTAAGCTTAAATCGCACTTAAAAAAAAAAAAAAAAAAAAATCAATAAATCATCAAAATAAATATTTTTTTAAAAAGATTTTATGCCACAGTACAAACAAACTATCTTGGCTAATGTTAGCAATGAACAAAAACGATCTTGATTGTTATGCTAATGATATATTTGGGAAGGTTTTTTAGGATTATCGAGACTCAGACGCTGAAATTGAGCTACTTAAAAAAAATTCAAAAATACTAACTAGTTGACTAGCATTTAGCAATTTTTTTTTTTTTTTTTTTTTAGCATTTAGCCTTTTTGCATTGTTGCTCTTTATATTACGAATATAGCACACTCGGAGGAAAGCGCGGTCTGCCCTCTTCCGCATACATAAGCTCGAGGACGCACACGATTGGCTAGTGTCGCTGTGATTGACAGGGGAGAGAGAGTATGCCCCTCCCACACAAAGCACAGAGCACAACGCAATACAAAGCCTAAAGTTTTACTGAAGCGCTGGATCATTAACGTCTGAATCGACGGGTTTCCACGGGTTGATCGTGTACACAAAAGATTTATAGGAAAAAAAAAAAAATCATCAGACCCCGAGCGTGTCTCGTCTAACTGACGTCATTTGGCTTAAGTTTAAAATGGCGTGAGTTTGATTTCCCCTGAACATTAGCGTTGAAAGTGGGCAGCCCATCACCTTCATTAGAGGAAGCGCGAGTGCTTTTGCACATCCCATTACTTATGAATGGCTTTTTTTTTTTTCTTCTTCTTCTTCACGGGCTAAAAACACAAGGAGCACTACAACGCCGTGTGATGCGGCGTCTCCACGGCACGCGCCGCGTTCATCCTTAATACTCGCCTTCTTAAAAGTGTTCCTCGTGGGGTTGTGGAGTGCTGCCTGTAATCGTTCATTCCTACCTCCTGAGTGCTTCATTAGAGCGCCTCGCCATACAGCAGCAACAACACCATTTCAGATAAACTCTCACGTCTGTATTATTAACTGAAGAAGTGCCTCGAACCCGACGAAAACAACCGCACACCGCTCAAATATCTTCATTACGCCCCAAATAAATACATTCCTGACATGGGCAGGTAATAAGCTCCCTGCGCTCGCTCGCTGCAAGTCTGAGTAGCTTGGGCCTCCTATTTATGAAGAAAGCGTGCTAATACATAAATGTTTCAACATAAAGCAATCAATCAGTGCACTCGCGCTCACCCTTGGTCTTCTCCACCTTCTCTCGTCCATTTATTTCTTTAGCACAGCAATATGTTCGTTACAGAGAAAATAAACAAATAAATATACTACTACTACTACTACTACTAATAATAATAATAAGACGTGGCTCTGTATCAATGGTCTAGCAGGGATAAGGGATAACATTTTGAAATAATTTTGACCAAATCCAAGATGGCGGAAAATCGTATTGATGTCAGAGGGTGTGTTGAACTCTTCTCAACACCGGGCATCCTGGCTTTTAAATTTTGGACACACGGTTCAAAAGTTATGGCCATAAACGACCCAATGGTGGCGCTAGACTGTTGGTAGCACTCGGCCCAAATTTGGTAAGAATGTTCCTGAGACCCTCCCCAGTCAGTCTGCCAAATTTCACAACATTTTACCAGACGGTTCAACCATAGAAAAAAAAAAAAAACAGAAGAAGAAGAAGAAAAAGAAGAAGAAGGTAAAATAACAATAGGGTGGCCTATGCACCTGTGGTGCTTGGCCCCCAAATAATAATAATAATAATAATAATAATAACAAATCAATCAAATCACAGATACGGACTGACCATTTTAACTCCTTTTTTTGACGTCATCTCTCTTTTTAATTAAGCTGTTAGTGTATATTTGTTCAGTGGGTCTGATATATTAATATTCTGATCAGTAACAATCAGTGACTAGCAGCAGCAGCAGATTTGATATTAAAGCTATATAAATAAATAAATAAATAAATAAATAAATATATAAATAATATTTCAGATTTCCACCCATACTGTCAGGGATTTATTTTTATCAGGCTTTTTGTTTTGTTATTGTTTGCTTTATTTATTTATTTATTTATTTATTTATTTATTTTTGCTGCAGGCAAACAAAACCCATAGCAAACCCATACTATGTGATACATATCATGCATCTTCAATATCTTCAAGTATCATGTGATATTTCTGTCATATCGCCCAAAGCCAAGTGTATGAATATATAAATGTATAACATACATGTGCAATTCAACAGTGTTTTTTATTTATTTATTTAACTAACCCACCCTGTAGAAATGTAGTAATGTACAAAGGAACTGGCGAGTTTATTCAGTAACTTATATGGCTTATCAACTGCTTGTTGTCACACAGACGTACACTCACGTACAGCAGACGCACACAGCTAACTCTAGTATTGGTTGCGTCTAGGCTTCGCTTTGGTTAAAGCATCACATAAAGTTGTCTTAGCTACATCTTATATAACGTAAACTTTTCACTTAGCTACAACAAATCTAGCAGTCATGACCTCCTTAGCTAACATCTGAAAACTGAAAATGAAAAGTGTTGTCAACGCATCTCGTTATTGATTAGTACTATACACGTACACTATGCACTATGCACTCTACCATCTAGTGTATGCATTTTAGAAGGGTAGATGGCTCATGGAAATCAAAAATCCAGTATCTCAGAATATTCGAATGAAGAATTTATAATACAGAAATGTCGATCTAATCAATAAATGAATTTGAAAAACACCTGCAAAGGTTTCCGGGTGAAAGTCGATGATGCATTTCATTTGGAAATCAAGGTCCCAGAGTCTGGAGGAAGACTTCTTCCGTGAGCTGTAAGCCATAATCATCGAGATTAAAACAAACAAAAAAAGGCTTGAAATATTTCACGTTATGTGTAATGGATCTAGAATATATGAAAGTTCCACTTTTTGGATAAAATTATGGAAAAATATGAACTTTTCCACGATATAATTTTTTTTTTTTGTGAGATGCACCTGTATATATGTACTTATGTTTATATTTGTAAACGCTCAGAAACGGGAAAAAAAAAGGCATATGGAGTTTTCTATCTGATTAAGCGATTATCATCAATAATAAATAATAGTCGCAGCCCTACATACAGAGAAGAATATCTCCGCTTTCGTGTCTCGTCCACGCTGAGACACGAAGACGCCGTTATCCGCTTGAGAGAGCGTTTTCGAAAAGCCCGGTTTCCGCCGGACAACAACGCCGTGTCGGCGTGGACGGGACGCCAATACGGACAGAAAAAAGCTGCGTTTTGGAATGTATCCGCATTAACGTGGACGTGGCCTCTGTGTAATGAAACGGACTACAGGATACAGAGAGAAGTTTGACACTTCCACTGCCTACTCTGTGTTGTTCTCCGTGTAGTTGCTGGATAACAGATTCGACCCGAGTTTACAGAAGACACATGCAAGCTGTCATGGTGCTCACTTTACCACCTCTTCCAGGAGTTATTCCCTGCTTCGCACACTTCGTGTAGGAGGAACAGATAACTACTGCAGTGTATTCTATATACCTGTACATCTCTATATGTACCTATCTGTCTATCCAGCTAACGATCCAGATATATTATAACTGACGCTTATGATGTTTACTTCATTAATGAACGACACGTCACACATTTTAACGTTTTATTGTTCGATGTTTAATGCTGTGGAACGTCCGACATACAAGTTAGTTTCTGTTCTTACCTTCGATATAGCTGTGATAAACAGTCATACAGCCAGCCTCTCTCTCTCTCACTCTCTCTCTCTGTCTGTCTCACTCACTCTCTCTCTCACTCCCTCTCTCTCTCACTCTCTCTTACTCTCTCGCTCCCTCTCACTCACTCTCTCTTACTCTCTCGCTCCTTCTCTCTCTCTCTCACTCTCTCTCGCTCCCTCTCTCTCTTACTCTCTTGCTCCCTCTCTCTATCGCTCCCTCTCTCTGTCTCTCTCACTCTCTCTCCCACTCCCTCTCTGTCTCTCTCTCACTCACTCTCTCTCTCTCTTGCTCCCTCTCTCTCTCTCACCCTCTCTCTCACGCACTCTCTCACTCACTCCCTG
>JANDJT010000128.1:6743-20175 GCA_024331685.1 Stegophilus panzeri | reverse complement strand
TGAATAGGGTGTCTGTGGTTTGGGACGCGCCCACAGTGGACTGATGCAGGTGTTTATGTGCACTATATAGTGAATAGAGTATCTGTAAAATGAAAGTGTTTAGCTACATTAGCCTTGTAGCTCCAAAGCAAAATCAAAGCAGTAAATTTAGCACACTGAACATGTCTTGGCTGATCATCTCTGTACATTTGTTCAGCTTAATTTATTTCCCCGAACTGCAGCTTTAATCTCGTGCCTGCGGCCCACAGCAGCAGATATTTTGGCAGTCATTTCTGTTTGAACATATCAGGTTGTTCTCTCGACAGCAGCTCTCAGGTGGATCTGAGGAAGCAGATGTGACTGGGTGTAAACTGAACAGCACAGTTTGTGCTGCTGATCACACAGCTAGCCGTCTCTGCAGGAAAGCCGTGCGGTAATGTTAGCGTAACAGATGGTGCGCTAAGCTGAACAAGCAGACACATCTCAACACACCGCTTCCATCTAATTAACGCAAACTTTAAAAATAAATCAGTAGGAATGCTGTGTCGAATCTCGTCTCGTTCCACGTTAAACACTTTCAAAATGACTTTCACTCCACGAAATCTGTCTCCACAAAACATAGACTCTGCGCAAACATCATTTCAAACGTCATCTCTTTATTATTATTATTATTATCATCTTGCAAGTCAAGCCAGGTAAACAGGCTAACTTTTCACTACATACTGAGCTAGCAACTATGAAACTAGACTAGCTAATCCCTATTAGTATCATTAGCTAACCCGAGCAGCATCACACTGTAATGTTAGTGAGGGAAAGAGCCTACAGCTTAGCCACAGACTTCACCAGACCACCAAGCAGGTGTGGAACACGAGGTAGGAAATTCAACTGTTGGATTTAGAAGACCTGATAATGAAAAGAAAAGAAAGAAATGCCCTCTCAGTGCAGAACGTTAGCAAGCTAGCAGGGCAGGTTGTGGTTTAGCTAGCACACCAACCGGCACACTGAGTCTAAAAAACATGTGCAGAATTTCTTGATTGATCTAATTCATATTCAGGACTCTTCTGAAATCCTGGACGTAAAATATGAAATGTTACTAGCTGTGGGTTATTTTAGTTTTAAGCTTCAGCGCAGATGTAACTAGCATGCACACATGAATATTCTCCAGAATACACAGATACCGAGCAGCTGCTTCTCTGCTGACATTTCAGCTCTGATTAACGCACGTGACTCAGAAACAAATGCACATTTCCATCTCATCCACAGCTCACACTGAGATGTACTCAGATGCTTCTGGAAAGCTAGTGTTAATAAAGACGTCTCCGTTTTATTCCACATTATGACGGTGTGTACGCTGGCCAGATGAGATGAGACCTGCTCGCCTTCTAGTAGATATTTTGCAGCTGTTGGACATCTATTTTGATTCATTTAGGACCTTCTGATCTTTCTGTTTTAGTTCCTAAAGTTTGGGCGTGTGCTCTTGAAATTCCTTTGCAGAGGCATGTAAAATACTTGACTGCAATAATAATAATAATAATAATCATCATCATCATCATTTTTTTTAATTATCCAAAAAAAACAGGAAAAATATGACTAACTTTAGGATTCATGTTTGTCGAATATTTTGATCTATGGCTTGTGAATGGCCATAGGGAGCACCAGATCTGAATTTACTCCAGAGATCCACATGGTTCTGTTCTGACTCCGGTTCTGTTTACAGCCCGTACAGGATTTACAAAAACAGAGTTTTTGTGCTTTTTTTGAGGAAAATTACTTGAATTTGCTAAATCGCAATCGTACCGAATCGTTTTTCGCAGTGATGTCTGTTGGTAATCGAGACCTTTTAACTGTACGCGTGTTCAACGCATGTGAATCGAAGAGGGCTTTGGCTGAATGCGCTTTGTGATGTCCTGGAGGGAATGATTAGCGTTCTTTCTGTGGTGTCTCTTCCTCGTGTGTAGCTGTTAATAACTTCATTAACATTTTTAATAATCTTTTTTTATTTTTTATTTCCACTGCTCAGAGCTGATCTGCACAGAGTGTCTCCACGTACGAGACGTGACTTCCCATAGTGCCGTGCTGCACTGGCGGCCCGTTCTGATTGCTGGACTCGGACAGTATGAGCTCCAGTATGGCCAGACGGCGTGGAGCATCGACGCGTACCGAAAACTCACACTATCACCTGATCACACCTGGACTGAACTCACCGACCTGCAGCCCGATACACACTACGGCGTGCGGCTCACAGCACACACACCGCACGGCACACACGGCACAACGCTCAGCGCCGGCTTCACAACCCTGCCAGGTGAGCACGGGGATCTGTTACCCGGTTCTTCGGGTTCTCAGTGGCATTGCCGAACAGAATCAGCGCCGGTCTAAGTGGTCTATGACGTACTGCGTGTCTCAGATTGTGGAAGTCCTTCTGATCTGGCGAGATTATTAGGATCGAGTGCAGCATTTGACCCTGTTTTAATAGACAGGCTTGAAAACCTGCTGAGTTCTGTTTTAAATCTTACTTAAAGTTTCTTTCCGGCCAGAGATTCTTCAGAGCATAACGAGTTCTCACCCTATATACAGTACAGTTCAGCCCCTTCCACATGCAATCATTTACATATTACTCATAAAGTTCTGCACTGAAAAGCACTTCTGTTTATCGGTTCATTATATTTAGCAGCTCGGACAAATTCAGCAGCACGGCTACACGAAAGGGAAGATCATCAAGAATTTCAAATAATTTTGGGAACAGACGGACAGATGTTGAGTATAAAGCCGGATGCAGTACGGTTGCTGATTAACGTGTTCCTGTGAAATCAAATGCTGCACTTAGGGCTCTTGGGATACTAGTTGATAAATTGACTGTGGTATAAGATTATTAAAAACTATATATATTATTATTTGAGAAACCCACTGTGGGCTATAAGATGCATATTAACGCTGCGTGATGCTGAAAGACTCCTACATGCTTTCATAACCTCTACATTGGACTGTTGCTGTCGTAGGTACGCTTCAGCTAGTGTATGAACTAATACACATAATCCCTCAATCTTCATATAACGTATTGCTCCAGTTAGACACAACATTGCGAAGTAGCTAACAGTATCAAGCTAAAGTTTTTTGTTGTTGTATTTCCCTCTCTGTTGTGTAGAAGTCTCATGTCCTGCGGCGGTGATGGTGTCGGAATCTGGTCCGGACCGACTGCGTGTGAGCTGGTCCCCGGTTGAGTCAGGACGGGTCGAGCGGTACCGGGTGGAGTTTGGGCCGATCCCACGTGGGGACGTACGCTCTGTGACGTTGTCCGGGTCGCAGAGCAGCGTAATGCTCACACAGCTCCAGCCCGACACACACTACCTCATCACCATCAGTGCCATACACTCCTCCGGCCAGGAGGGGGCGATCTCGGTTAAAGCATGCACTCAGGAGGGTGAGAGAGTTGCACTAACTGGCCCAATACATTTAAAAAAAAATATATATACGATCTCATCAGTTTCCCCTAATGGGAACAATGTGGCTGAAGTGCTTTAGTTTGGGGATTTACACACTGTATAGAGCGCTGAAATAAAAATCAGTCTGAGAACACACAATAAACATTTTAATTCAGTATTTTATAGCAACATTTATAAAACATCTAAAAATGCCTTCTGGGGTCTTGCAGAGAGAGAGAGAGAGAGAGAGAGCGAGCTGGATGAGGGGAAGGCGAGAAGGCTGCATTAAAAACAAACACTAAAAAATAATATTGCTATATAATATAAAGAAATGCCCTCGGGAGAAAATATCTCTACGTAGAGAACCGAAGAGAAGAGAGTTGAGGTTTGCAGCAGGTTACGTGTCCTACACACTGTCCTTTGGACATATTTTAATGATTAATAACCACACGGTTCCAAAGTACCAAATTGTCCTCCTTCTGCTTTAGGGCTTGACGATTAACTCCTAAGATGAGTCAGTGATAAAAGAAGTTATTTTAAACGCTAGTCTGCGCAGCATTGTCGGTGATCAAGGTCATACGTTATTAGCACAGCACTATGTTTCATATTAAATTACAATTTCAATATATAATTCACCTACATGATTATTACCTACTTAGCTTAATTTACGTTGGGTCATTACTATCCCTCCTACACTACAGCTGTCTGAAGTCGTGTAGTTGGTTTTATTGCAGCGCGTACAGTGTGTTCAGGTCAGGAAAACGGTGCCGGGTGAAGAACACTATCCCCCTGTAAATTAGGTGGTGACATTTTAAGGTGGGCGTTTCAAACCCGTCGTTTTTGTTTCATTTGAGAGGTTATTAGTTAAGCGCATCGTTTGTGACACTGTGCTATTCGTTTGCAGTTCTCGCGGCCGTACGCGACCTCCGATTGACGCCGATGGGCTTGGACTCGGTGAAAGTGGACTGGACGACTCCGGAGCAAGGGGCGGGGCTTCAGGGTTACTGGGTGAAGTGGGAGACGGGAGAACACACTCCATCCTTGTCCTCGTCATCACGTTACCTGCCTGCTCGGTCGCTCTCCACTGTACTGACACACCTGAACCCCACCACCCGGGTGTGTGTATCACCTGTGTACAGGACGGCGCGTGGCGAGGGGCAGTGCTGCACTACGTACACATACACAGGTACAGAAAAGCGAGAGAGAGACTCGGAGCACTCGGAGCAGTATGTCAGTATCAGAGCGTTTTTTTTAATCACAGTATTGGGCCAGTACTCCATACCATTATCAGTATCAGTGCATCCCTAATTGTTATAGTCCAGAAGAATAAACTTCTTTACTTGGCGCACTTTTAGTGACCCGCTGACGTTTTCTCACTCATGGCTTTTACTTTAGAAAGGACCGTTTCATTCTAATTGAACAAAGTGCCATTTTCTTTGTCTAACACACCACACGTCTGTCTTGTCCGTCTGACAGCTGCTTCGTGAAAAGACAGAAGGTTCCAGACTCCAGAGGAAGAAGAGCGACCGGCTTTTGGTGTGCAGTGGAGGAGAAAAAAAACCACTTTCACACTATCTGGTTTTATATCATAGAGACCGGCTTTTGTATTGCGTTATTAAGAGTGTATTTTATATGAATTAACATAACCCCAGTGTGGAACAGCGATGATCATGAGTATTATTTAAAATTCTCTCAGAAATCCTGTCAAGTTACTTCATATAATCTATCATGATAAAGTCAGCATTAAAGATTTATGAATAACTCAAAAACTCCTGCTAGATTTCCTGTCAGGTTAGCTCATCCAACTTGCTAACTTACTACCGTTTAGCTAGCATGAAATAAAGCTGACTTTTTATATCCATTATATCAGAAATCCTGTCAGGTTAGCTCTTGTTAGCTTGCTGCCTAGTAGTAGCGATGAAGATTTCTGAAAATGACTTTAAAATCCTCTCAGAAATCTTGTTAGCTTCGATTATCCAGGTGCTGGTAGTTAGCAGTAAATATTATGAACATTTGTGAACTTTATTTCAGATTCCCCCACTGTCAAGTTAGTTCATTTTGACTCAAAGTCCTTCTCAAATTCAGTCAGCTAGTTCAGGTTGCTAGTTAGCCGCCTAGCGTAAGATTGATGAATATTACTTTACAGTTCTCTCAGAAAGCTTGTCACATTATCTCTTATATTAGCCAGCTAGCTATTGTGAGAAGTGCAGATCAAAAATCTTTATGAAAATCCTCTCAGAAATCCTGCTGGGTTCGTTTCATATTAGACAGGCTGCTAGCCTTTGCAGTACACATTATGAAGTTGTCATGAAATTGACCAGAACTAAATCATACAATAATGCAGAATATTCTTTGACAACATTTTAATTTCCATTTAAAATTCAAAAATAGTCACTCGTCTAGTGTCTTTAAGAACAAATAACCCAAATTATGTTACACACAGGACTACAGATTTACAGAACAGAAAATAAAACTCAGTAATGTTATGTATGATTATATTGATGTAAAGGGAATAATGCCTGATGTTGCCCTGGTGTCTGGATTATCACCCCTGAGGTGGGGTCAGAACAAAGGAGAACGAAAATCTTTACTTCATCATCACGTGAGGCTGTGACCTGAATAAATAAAAGAGGGGATCGATCAGGATCAGTCATGCGAGAGGTTAAAGGTCAACAAGGGAGAAGAAACAAATGCATCTCGACGTCTCGATGTGATCTGTGAGGTTTAGAGAACTTAATTCAGTCCCTGTCTTCGTGTACAGCCTTTAATTTTCACACAGACACACACCCTAAATCACTTGGCACACACTGCCACCCAGTGGCCTCTGCACACAGTCATACAAAAACATTCACACACATTGTTCAAAAAAAAAGGAAATGTACCTTTATTTAGTCATTTATCTCCTAAAAACAAAGAAGTCCAAAAATTTATACTTGAAATGTTGATATTTTCTTGCAACAAGACAACAATCCAAAACAAAATGAACTGGAAGATTATGTAAAAAGCCAAGAGGTTTTTTATTTTAATAATGTTTTCAGGCATCATGTGTTACACAGAGATGTTAATAGAAAATATATTTACAAAGGGAGAAGCAAACTTTTGAACTGATACGAGTTGAATGTTTCACTGTAGATACACATATTTTTGTTACTTATGATAAAGAAGAGACATCTGTGAAAGCAAACTCACTAAACATCTGATTGGATAAAATACACTCCTCTGTCTCTGTCGTTTTGTCCTAAGGCTGTGCAGACATCTGTATTACATTTCACTGAATCTCCTCCACTGTTGAGCTTTTACAGTTAGGGAAGATATTTAACACTTCATATTTTAAGATTGTGAATTGGATAAATGATATAAAATAAACTGAGTGTTTATTAGTGGCTGTTCGTTAGTGGACTGTTCTTTAGTGGGTGTTAGTGGCTGTTCGTTAGTGGACTGTTCGTTAGTGGACTGTTCGTTGGTGGACTGTTCGTTGGTGGACTGTTCGTTGGTGGCTGTTCGTTAGTGGCTGTTCGTTAGTGGACTGTTCTTTAGTGGACTGTTCTTTAGTGGACTGTTCTTTAGTGGACTGTTCGTTGGTGGGTGTTCTTTAGTGGACTGTTCTTTAGTGGACTGTTCTTTAGTGGACTGTTCTTTAGTGGACTGTTCGTTGGTGGACTGTTCTTTAGTGGACTGTTCGTTGGTGGGTGTTTATTAGTGGACTGTTCTTTAGTGGACTGTTCGTAAGTGGCTGTGCGTTAGTGGCTGTGCGTTAGTGGGCTGTTCATTAGTGGCTGTTTATTAGTGGCTGTTTATTAGTGGGCTGTGCGTTAGTGGGCTGTGCGTTAGTGGGCTGTGCGTTAGTGGGCTGTGCGTTAGTGGCTGTTTATTAGTGGACTGTTTATTAGTGGACTGTTCTTTAGTCGACTGTTCTTTAGTGGCTGTTCGTTAGTGGCTGTTCGTTAGTGGCTGTTCGTTAGTGGCTGTTCGTTAGTGGCTGTTCGTTAGTGGGCTGTTCGTTAGTGGGTGTTTATTAGTGGACTGTTCGTTAGTGGACTGTTCGTTAGTGGACTGTTCGTTAGTGGACTGTTCGTTAGTGGGCTGTTCGTTAGTGGCTGTTTGTTAGTGGGTATTTATTAGTGTCTGTTCTTTAGTGGCTGTTCGTTAGTGGACTGTTCTTTAGTGGGTGTTAGTGGCTGTTCGTTAGTGGACTGTTCGTTAGTGGACTGTTCGTTGGTGGACTGTTCTTTAGTGGACTGTTCGTTGGTGGGTGTTTATTAGTGGACTGTTTATTAGTGGACTGTTCGTTAGTGGACTGTTCGTTAGTGGGCTGTTTGTTAGTGGCTGTTTGTTAGTGGCTGTTTGTTAGTGGGTATTTATTAGTGTCTGTTCTTTAGTGTCTGTTCTTTAGTGGCTGTTCGTTAGTGGACTGTTCGTTAGTGGGCTGTTCGTTAGTGGGTGTTTATTAGTGGACTGTTCGTTAGTGGCTGTTTGTTAGTGGCTGTTTGTTAGTGGGTATTTATTAGTGTCTGTTCTTTAGTGTCTGTTCTTTAGTGTCTGTTCGTTAGTGGACTGTTCGTTAGTGGGCTGTTCGTTAGTGGGTGTTTATTAGTGGGCTGTTCGTTAGTGGGCTGTTCGTTAGTGGGCTGTTCGTTAGTGGGCTGTTCGTTAGTGGGCTGTTCGTTAGTGGGTGTTTATTAGTGGACTGTTCGTTAGTGGGCTGTTCGTTAGTGGGCTGTTCGTTAGTGGGCTGTTCGTTAGTGGGCTGTTCGTTAGTGGCTGTTCGTTAGTGGGTATTTATTAGTGTCTGTTCTTTAGTGTCTGTTCGTTAGTGGGCTGTTCGTTAGTGGGCTGTTCGTTAGTGGACTGTTCGTTAGTGGCTGTTCGTTAGTGGCTGTTCGTTAGTGGCTGTTCGTTAGTGGACTGTTCGTTAGTGGGCTGTTCGTTAGTGGCTGTTTGTTAGTGGGTATTTATTAGTGTCTGTTCTTTAGTGGCTGTTCGTTAGTGGCTGTGCGTTAGTGGGCTGTTTGTTAGTCGGTGTTCGTTAGTGGCTGTTCGTTAGTGGGTGTTTGTTAGTGGCTGTTTGTTAGTCGGTGTTCGTTAGTGGCTGTTCTTTAGCAGTTGGTCATTTGTGGCTGTTCCTGGGTTGCTGTTAGTGGATATATGTTCGTGGCTGTTCATATTTGGTTGTCAGACGTTTTTTGGATTTTAAGCCAGTGTGTAATTTATGATGTTCACAGTGTGAACTATTTAATTTTAAATTGTTTTCTTAGCGCTGTAGAGTGAATTGACTGACCTGTTACACACGCACACACTTTTTTTGGTTTGTTTTGTTTACTCTTTGACACACCAAACTTTCCAGTTGGAGAATTGTGTAGACGTATATGTGTGCATGACAGGAGGTCGTGTTGATTTCCTCAGTGCTCACATCGAGTCACATCGTCACGTTCTTTGTCTGTGTCTCTTGTTTGTACGAGACCGTGGTGCTCTCCAGCGCCCTCTTCTTCTTACTGTTGTCCTCGCTCTCGGTGGTTCTGCAGCCTGCCCAGGTGCACAGCTCCTGCACCATTATCATGATCCTTTTGCGCAGTTTGCCGTGGCCGAACGTCACCACTATGGGGCTGAAGCCCACGAAGACGGAGGCGGAGAACTGTGAGACGGTCAGCAGGCCCTCGGCGTGCACGCCACCGTCGTAGTTGTAATAAGTGACAGCGGCCACCTGCATCACCCAGCACACGACGAACAGTGCCACCAGCGTCATGATCACCTGACCCGCCTTCCGCTCCGTGTGCACGTGAGCCGCTCCGCTCTCCACGCCCACCGTCACCATGCGGATGTGTTTCGCCAGCGCCCGGAGAGTCGCCAGGTTAATACTCACCATCAGCAGCAGAGGCAGCACCTGGAGGAGGATGACATCAAGTCATTCTGAATTCTGTCTGTCTGAATCTGTCTATTTCCATATATACTGATCTGACCATCTGTCTGAACAAACAGAATGTAGAATCTCTATACATCTGTACTTATCACTGAATGACAGTTACTTGGTGCACGAACCTCGTTGAGAGCGAGTGAGGTGGAGGCGAAGGCCACACCCTGCTGTCTGGACGGGAATTCCCACATGCAGCCGAGCAGCGGGCGCGTGGTGCAGCTGATCACCATGAAATCGAAGGTGGTATTTCCACTGACGTGTTTGGAGTAGATGGCAGCGGGTAGAGAAAACACCAGGTTGGCGCCCCAGACGAGTCCCAGCGCCAGAATGACATGTCTTCGGTCCTTCTGCTGCGCCAGCGGGCCCATGGCCACGTGCTTACGTCTCAGCGTGGTGTAGTGAAAGATGCTAAGGGACAGCGTGGCCCAGCTGCCCACGGAGCGCCACCACACCCACAGCAGCATGAACACTCGGCACCAGTTCGTCTCCAGAGACACTTCCAGACCCAGGTCTGAGATGAAGATCGGCACGGTGCGGAACAGCGACGTCAGCAGGTTAGCTAGCGACAGATTGAGCAGGATCAAGTCAGACGGAGGCATGTGATGAGATGGACTTTCCATGGCACACAGTACCACCTGAGAGAGGCAAAGGCAACAGAGGGTGGTGGAAAATACAAAAGATTGGCACGGTAATGGGCACAAATTTCTCATTACCTAAATTTATTGTGTTGAAACAACAGTGAATCTGTTTTTCTTTTTTTATGTTCTTTAAAAGAATAAACTTCCCTGCTGCGTTTTACATTTACAGCATGTGGCAGACGCCCTTATCCAGAGCGACTTACATTTATCTCATTTATACAGCTGAGCAGTTGAAGGTTAAGGGCCTTGCTCAGAGGCCCAGCAGTGGAAGCTTGGCAGTGCTGGGGTTTGAACTCATGGCCTTCTAATCAGTAGTCCAACATCTTAACCACTGCGCTCCCTCTGCTCTGTAGGAACCTGTTTTATTTACTCACAGGTTAATATTTTGGGGAACTGGGCCAGTTGTAATTGGCAGCAGTAATGAAATGTTTTGGTGGGCATGGCAGCTTGTGGTCATCATGTGCTCAGCGCATGGTCAGCATCTTCCACACAGTTTCCGCTCCCAAAGCCACTGAAAACCAAACCCTGAATTTGTATCTGAATGTTGTGGTTCCTTTTCCATCTGTTGTCCTACTAAACCAGAACCAGGACAGGAAGTAACAAGAAGTAGTGAAATAACACTCTCCTGTGAGTGTGATAAATATGTTAGCATGATCTGTTCTGCTAACTGAGAGATACAAAGGATGCTGTGGGTGTTAATGACACAGAGAAGGAAATATGAACAATAACTTCAACAGCACTGTGAGATTAACATTAATCCATGGTCAGCGAGATCTCCCGCATTTATGAACCAGGGAAAATGTCAGGAGCCGGATCCTGAACAGTACCGTTTCGATCTCGAGAACTGGAAAAGCACCAGTCTGATTCTGCGTACCAGTATCAGACGAACTCTCACTGACCTTTTCATCAGGTACATCTAAATATAGGAAACATACACTGACTGCAACTCATTTATTGCAATGCATAAAGTATTGGCACCCCATCCATCGTGCTGTGTGTTCTGTTTTCACTGTCATAAGTGTCACACATCGGCCAATACGCAAAGCTCTTTAAAAAAAAAAAAAAAAAAAATTAAATGTAATTAAAACTTGACATCGGCGCATCCCTGCTCTTACCGTGTAGATGACCAGAATATTTCCCAGAATTCCAGAGAAGACCAGAATCCCAAACAAAATGGCATCCAATGTGAGCACTTCAGCCATGGCTTCCTCTTACTCTGCTTCTAACCCGCGATCTCTCTTTCAATGTATTTTCTGTCCATCATGTATGAGTGTGTGTGTGTGTGAGTGTGTGTCACTACCTACGACTTTCCTCCTGATACATCAGTTTTTCCTTTTATGCAAACACGCACATACACAAACACTTACTCTAGCCCACAGCCCTCTGTCAGCAGTGCCAGTGCTGACCAGCACACAATTTAAGGCCAATTTAACATTAGCATCAGTGGCTAAGCAACTGTAACCTGGTCTGCTTTCCCAAAAGGGTCATGGAGCCAAGAGCTGAACAAGACAACGGGACGATACGCACAATTCTGACATCACTGAAGATGTTCTGCGTGAACATTACTTCTTATCATCACAGACAGAAATAAACAATCCCTTGACAGTGTCCTATGATGCTAAATTATGGTTGGCTGGTTGATTGACTGACTAGCCAAGACATGTCTGGTGTTTGAAGTTTGCTTCTTTAATCTTGCATTAAGATAAAGATGTGTAGACAGCACCTGTGATGATTTAGACGTCTAAAAGAGAGAGCTAAACTAGAGGCTGCCGTTACGCAGCAACATTAGCCTCGTAGGTGCAGAGTAACAAACTCTGGACCACAAATACATTTTGGTCCATCAACTAGATTTTTGGGGGAACGACTCCTTCAGACTGAAGCTGAAGAGGACAAATGATCATTGCTCTTCCATGCTTTCAACCTTTCTATAGTTTGGTCTGTTTGGAAAGATGTGAAACTTCCCCCCGCTGGTCCGGTACGCAACAACCGAATCACGATTCCCCACAAACTCAGAGGATCTCTGTACTTGTCCAGCTGAACAAGTGAGTCGTGCTTCTGTGTGTTACAGCCATGAACAAATTTTAATACCCCTGATACCACAGCACAGTCGAATGCTCGAATCCGATTGGTCAGAAGGTCTGCATTATTTTCTACACAACTCGGAAAGTAGTTCCGGCTGTAACATGATGGACAGGTTTATATTAATGCACTCGTTCTAACATGTTATCGTTTCTATAGTAACAGCTCATTCACAGGGACTCGTACGGTGGACGCACTGCATAATCTAACACTGATAATACACAGATTTTTAATAAACGTGTTGTTGTTTAAGGAAGTAGAAAGTATAATCACTGATGTGGTGAATTTTGTTTGTTTATTTAACATTTATTGTAGGTTCTCTCCATGCCAGTTACGCGTTCTGTTTTCTCAATGTCTTCGGTAAAATGAGCGGCGCTGTGTGTGTGTGTGTGTGTGTGTGTGTGTGTGTGTGTGAGAGAGAGAGAGAGAGCGATGCTGATGAAGAACGACTGTTTATTGCAGCTACGGTATAAGATAAGTTAGAACAGGAACGAACTTGTCTCTTGGACGTTACACAACATTAAATGTAACTATAAACAGATCAAATGTGTGATGTGTCGTTCATTAATAAATGAAACATTGTAATCGTTAGCAGATCGCTGTGTTATAAGTGGAGTAACACACTCCAGACCATGCTGTTATATAATGTAATGCACTGTGAGGGGTAACAGAGGCTCGGCTGCCTGCGCGTGGTGCCGTATCACACCACCCCGGTGTGGACTAGTTTTGTATAACGGCGCGGTCTGGAGTGTGTGTTATTCCTTACAGTATGATGTTGAGGAGTTTTATCAGTACTTTCGGTGTTCACCTTTACAGATGCTTTCGTTACAGAATTACAGATTCATAACCGTACACACTCAGAGATGACACACCTGGTCTGTCTTGCTGTCTCTGTGAAGTTCCCCACACAGCAGAAGTACGGCTTCCCATCACAACAATATGTATTTCTTTCTGTGTGTGGATCACAGCTGTTTAACGATACAGTACATGACTTAAATACTGTTGAGCAATGTTCATGTTCTACAAAATAGTAACATCTCTATAAGGACATATAACATCAGAGAAATGTATTTATATTTATTATCCATATTGCCATGTTATTTATTGTTAGTTTACCGTTATATAACCTGATATATGATATATATTTTCTATACATTCATGTAGAGTAGTGATTGCCTCCATCATTGACCCAAACAACATACGGCTGAGCTGTGTGTGTGTGTGTGTGTGTATATGTATGTGTATGTGTGTGTGTGTGTGTGTATATGTGTGTGTATATGTATGTATGTGTGTGTATATGTATGTGTGTGTATATGTGTGTGTGTATGTGTGTGTGTATATGTGTGTGTGTGTGTGTGTGTGTGTGTGTGTGTATATGTGTGTGTGTGTGTGTATATGTGTGT
>JANDJT010000127.1:23486-33605 GCA_024331685.1 Stegophilus panzeri | reverse complement strand
CTCTCTCTCTCTCTCTCTCTCTCTCTCTCTCTCTCTCTCTCTCTCTCTCTCTCTCTCTCTCTCTCTCTCACTGTCTCGCACTCTCCATCTCTCTCTCTCTCTCTCACTGTCTCTCTCTCCGTCTCTCTCTCTCTCTCTCTCTCTCACTGTCTCTCTCTCTCACTGTCTCTCTCTCTCTCTCCGTCTCTCTCTCTCTCTCACTGTCTCTCTCTCTCCATCTCTCTCTGTCTCTCTCTCTCACTGTCTCTCTCTCTCCATCTCTCTCTGTCTCTCTCTCTCTCTCTCTCTCTCCATCTCTCTCTCTCTCTCTCTCGATTCATTGTAATTCAGTCCAGCCTCATGGGCTTCATGTTCTTATACACTGCTAGCATGTGAAAAGTTAGATTTTAAAAAAGAATGGAGAATAATAATAATAATAATAATAAAACTAGTTATTATCATTATCATGAGACTGTTCATGTTTTTATGCCTGAGGTGGTTGGAAATTTTAATAAAATTCTCATTTATATTGCAAAATACTACAAGAAATTAATTAGCATCTGCTTATTGCCGTTATCTAAGGGCTTTCCAAACGTTCTTCCCTTGCAGATAAAAGTGCATTATGGAGGCAAGAAAACACTCCGTGTCATGCTGTTATTAAAAATACATCAACACTCTCTGCCCAATCATTTTGATACAGTGAGATCTGGTGGAAAGGTTTTGAGGGGATCTTCCACCGTTAGTGGTCCTTCTCATCAGGAGGCTCTTTATGTGATAACGGGGTTTTTCGGCGGTGTGTTTCCACCAGCATGGCTCATATTGATCATCTTTCAATTTGCAAGATTTTAAAAATAAACGTTAGAGGGACACCGTATCTCTGTCCCAACTCTGCGCCATACAGAAACCCGATCTTCTTTCTTTTTCCTCTGCAGACGTGCAGCACATAAAGCGACGGGACATCGTGTTGAAGCGCGAGCTCGGCGAAGGCGCCTTTGGGAAGGTCTTCCTGGCAGAGTGTTATAATCTCAGTCCCACCAAGGACAAGATGCTCGTCGCCGTGAAGGTAAGAGACGACCGGCGTGACTTTCCTCTCCGCTTACACGAGGTCAGGGCTCTTTAAAGATCTGGTTAATAGTATCTCGGCGTGTTAACTCGAGAATGATACGACGGATCCATCGGGGATGAGATGATGATGATGATGGTGGTGGTGATGGTGGTGGATCAAGTGGTGGTGATCAATGAGAGAAAGAAAGATCTGCTTTCTACAGTGGTAGGATCGATAGAAGAGGAAAGAAATGAAAAGGGTTGTGCTGGATCAAGTGCTATTTTATAAGCAGTTATAAACGCGATTATTACTTGTACTTGGATGGTTGGTGTTTCTCTGTTTTCTACATCACGATTCTCATGTCAGGGATTTGTATCTGTGACCTCATGGAGGTCTTGAGCTTCAGCTTCCTCTATTCAGGATCAAACCAGGCAGACTTCTGCAGTCTGAATGACATCATCGATGTCCTGGCTGTAGATCCTGATCGGGGGGGATCCCCAGTGAGTCGATACCTCCTGGTCTACAGAGTACAGATTGATGTACAGCAGATGGTTGGATGATGGTAGCTCCACTCCTGAACCTTTATCCTGAACCCGCTGAGAAAAGCTGCTCAAACAGTCTCAGCTTTTAGACGTTGTTCCAGGGCTTCTAACTAGCTCCGGGCATCTTCAATGATTCAGATATCTCCTTCGTCTTTACGGTTCCGTCTTCAGATCCAGCTGAGGAGCTTCAGGGCTACAGGGATAGCGCACTTCTGTGGAATATACCACGACTGACGGACATGAAGATGCAGCAAATATAGACACACACACACACACACACACACACACAGTAAAACACATGAGACGGTGGCCATTATGCACTTGTATTCCCCCCCATCAGGTGGGCTCAGCTAATCCGGTGTCTCTGGTGGAGAAACAAAGCTTCACCATCTGTTCCTCTGATGCCTCCATCCATCTTAATAGCTCTCTTAACACTGAGTGTGAAAATTTAAGACACAAATGGGTGCTGTACACTTTAAAGTAGAGATATGATAACTCCACGGTACCATAATACCGTCCTCCTATTTTTTTTTAGAAGACATTTAAAACCATATAACACATAAAACTCTCGGATTATTTGGTTAACGTCCTGCATGCGTTAATAAGTAAACATTTTCAACACAGCGCTGCTGAATTCTGGACTCTGATTGGTCATAAAGGGCTTGATTAATTTTCTATAACTGCAGCTCGGACAACAGCGCAGGTTTATATCAATGTGCTCGTTATCGTCGATACGTTATCGTTTCTATAGTAACAGCTCATCCACTGGGGGCGTGGATATGGTGAAGTTTTCCGTAAGGAGAAATGTGTTTATTTATCATTTATGGAAGGAGTCTCCAGTGTCAGTGCTTTGTAACGGTTACGAGGTAAAGCTGTAACTTTAAGTCTTCCATCATCTACAGGACAGAGAAGTTTACGGTTTCGAGAGAATAAAGAGAGAGAGAGAGAGAGAGAGAGAGAGAGAGAGAGAGAGAATAGAGAGAGAGAAGAGAGAGAGAGAGAGAGAGAATAGAGAGAGCGAATAAAGAGAGAGAAGAGAGAGAGAGAGAGAGAATAGAGAAAGAATAAAGAGAGGTCTGGTGAGTGTTTATAGCTGCTATAACATAAGCAAGAACAGGAACTGACTCGTTTCAAGGACATTCCTCAACATTAAATGTAACTATAACTGGATAAAAAGTGTGACAAATTGCCAAGTTTAAAGTTAAAGCTTTACAACTGACTGTTACAAAGTGCTGGAACTGGAGACTCCTTCCAGTATTAACAGCGCTCTGGTATAACTTGTTAAACTGAAGCAGCATGCCATCGTTTCCTCTTATCTGAAATCCATTACGGATATCCGTCTGTGTCTTCAGACTCTGAAAGATCCCACGCTGGCGGCGAGGAAGGATTTCCAGCGCGAGGCCGAGCTCCTCACCAACCTGCAGCACGACCACATCGTGAAGTTTTACGGAGTCTGCGTGGACGGAGACCCGCTCATCATGGTGTTCGAATACATGAAGCACGGAGATCTCAACAAGTTCCTCAGGTATGTTCATGTTCTTGTCTTGCTGAAGATCTACAGCTTTCCTATTAGCCATGTGGACACTCCATTGTGCAAAGTTTACAAATTATTATTATTTTAAAAATGACGTTTTTTTTGTTTGGAAGGTGGAAGTTTGGAACGATGATTATAGAAGAGAAATATTTGACCCAAAACAAACAGCGAGATGAAAAAGATGCAGGAACTGTTAGCTAGCTGTTTTCTCTGATCTTCGTGTTCAAGCTAACGCTTCATAGTTCTATAAAAAAAAAAATTTTAAACGAGGTTATACATCATGTATTTTTGGTATAATTAGAAAGATTTCCGACTGTAAAAATACTTTACAACTCGTGAAAAACATAAGTAGAACATATTAGGGAAATGATCAAAATCAAAATCGAAGTTTTAGTGACTAAAAACTGTACTAGCTTTTCGTCAGCTAATTCTAGATGAAAGCTAACAATAAACAAACGACGAAAATATATTGACTAAAAAGACTAAAACTAAAAACCAAATTGAAATTAAAATGAAAAACTGGTAACAAACCTACAAGGCTAATGTAGCTTAAAAAAAAGTTAGCATTAAGGTTAGCACTGTATCGATAGCTAATCATCGAATAGTTTCAGAAAATCGTCTGTATTTGAAGAATTAACGATAAATAAAAGTGCAAATCTTACCTATCTTAACCATTTGAAATTGTTGCTAAGTGGCTAAAATAATCCAAACAACTAGCATCTATACGCTTTATTTCTTAGCTGCATTCGAGTACTGCGCGTGACCTAAAACCACATCCCTGACGATGCACCTTCTTCATTATCCAAACCCCCGAGCGAGTGTTCCCGTCTCTCCCGTGTGAGAGTGTTTATTCACGCTCGCAGCCGTGGGTGTAATACCCTCGTCTCTCCTGCGATCGTTCTCGTGTAATATTTAATCGCTTTTATGAAAACCCGACACCGACAGCGGCCTTTTGGTCTCGTTTCGACGGCGACGGGATGAGATGGAGCGGATTTCATTTCCCGTCGGCGCGAGTGATCAGAGCGTGATGGATGAGGAACAAGCTTTCTGCAGAGGAACTGCGCGAGAAACACACCGCGAGATGATACACTGCGTACATCGGTTCTGACAAGACCCGTCCTGGGAGCACCAATCGCTTTCTAAATCCTGCTGCCTGGATTAAGAGAATAACATGATGACAACTGATAACACACACACACACACACAGTGCTGAGAATTATGCTCCTGGGTTCCCTCGAGGTCCTGCATGCTGTTCCGCGTCGCTTCTGCATGATGGAGAGCGTTCGTGACTGGATTGCAGGCCTTGTGAGGAGGATAACGCCGTTAGCGTTCGAAACTTTCCATTTCCAGTTATGAAATATTCCCTGTTTCTTCATTAAAGTAATCCGAGTACGGCGTTTTCTATTCAAATGAGTAAATATGTTTGATTGACAGCTGTCTGTCTGAGAGTCTGTCCCGCCTACGCGTCGCTCAAGCAGAGAATCAGGATCCATGATCAGAGTTACACAGTATCAGATACAAGTCATATTAATCCGTTTCTTCATCTCCGTTCATCGGGAAGTGAAACGAGATGCGTTTTATTTTCGCTTTTCTGCCCCCTAGTGGTCATGTCAAAGTTAAAACGCGAGTAAAAAACGACAGACAGCTGTGCGACTGAATAAATACACGGCTGCAAGAGTATAAACCGGCCTGTTATGACATCATAACACAAAATAGTGCCAGCCAATCACAGTCCAGTTACGTAGCTGTGTGTTTAGGTTAAGCTGTAATACTATAAACTAAACAGCGTCTCTTTATCCGTGTCTCATGATAAAATAAATGTTCCGTATTTCGTTGTGTTTCCTAACAGAGCTCACGGTCCCGACGCCATGATCCTGGTTGACGGACAGCCGCTGCAGACGAACGGAGAGCTGGGTCTGTCTCAGATGCTGCACATAGCCACTCAGATCGCAGCGGGCATGGTGTACCTGGCGTCTCAGCACTTTGTGCACAGAGATCTGGCGACACGCAACTGCCTGGTGGGGAACGGGCTTCTGGTCAAAATCGGAGACTTCGGAATGTCCAGAGACATCTACAGCACTGACTACTACCGGGTGAGTCGCCGCAGGGAACGCCGCTCTGCACGTCATATATCAGTCCGTACAGGACATCCCGGAGTTTTATTTTGTGACGGCAATTCATTATTTTTTTTTTTTTGCAGAATACGACACGAATCAGTGAAATCGCAATCAATCGATTGTTTCGCACGGTCTTTCACTGTGTTGTTTGTCGCTAAACGAGACCTTTTAGCTGTACTCGTGTTCGACGAACGTGAATCGAAGACAGCTTCGTCTGAACGCACGTTGTGATGACGTCACGGCCCCGAATCGGCGGTAATTTTGAAAACGTGCAGCTCCTCCGAATGTCACGGAGTTTGCTTTGATTTTTGCGTTTGTTTCTGCCATCGCGAAAGTAAATGAAATAATACATAACATCTTCACGAAGCATCGAGAAACCTAACAAAACACGCCTTTACCACTGACAGAGAACCTTGTTATAGGAACTAACGCTCATTTGGGCATTCGAGAGCCGATCCACGATGCCGTAAAATATTCCGTGATGGGGTTATGGTGCGCTGTTGATAATTACAAAACAACCGTAGGAGACATTTCTTTAAGATTTACGGAAGGAGTCTCCAGCGTCAGCGCTTCGTAACAGTCAGACAGAGGACTTTACGCTTCTTTGTGGATTCTCGGTAACACGACAAGCTGCGTTTCTTTTCTTTTTAACTTGAAGAGAGAGAGAATAGAGAGAGAGAGAATAGAGAGCGGGCTGCTGAGGGAACGAGTGTTTATAGCTGCTATAACACGCGAGAACACGCTTACTCATTTTACAGAATTAAATGTCATTCTTTATTAAAGAAATAACTGGTGTAAGAGGAATAAAAGACTTTGGGTAGAGAAACTGGGCTTCATCACTCAGTAACATCAGCGTTAATACAATAAACTCGGGCTTTATTCAGCTACGTGACGGAACGATCCTCCGCATTATTACACCCGCTGGGGAACTTCATTATCTCTGGATCAAATAAAAAGAAACGTCACGCTGAATTTCTTCACGTCAAAGCGTATTTATTTACTTTACTTTTCCACCAGACCCGAACTAAACTGCACCACACCTCGTCCGATAATTGGTTTCGAACTCAAATTTATCTCCCATAAAGACGCCATGAGCAGAACGGGGTGATTAATTAACCTTCAGATGGCCGCACAGTCCACATTCATCCTGGATCTGGGGTTTTTAAATTGTGATCGATTGATAATTACGTCGCCGAACCCGGCTCATGTGTCATTTTTCTCTGACAGACGGGAATATTACGTGATAAACGCAGCCTGTGGCTCGGTGTGTAACATGTCCATCTGTTTACGCCGTTAGGTTCGCAAACATAACGCTGCTTTTTACACGGACGAACTGCTTTCAAAGTATTTAACGGTAAATAAATCATTCATACGAAGATATCGATTTGCGCAAAGGTAAAAGTAAACTTCTTTAAATTGTTCTCTCTCATTTAACCCGAATACCAACATGCTATTATATTTGGTAGTTGTATATAATTGTTTAATTGTTAATAAATTTTAAGTAATATATAATAACATTTTAGCTACATGTATATTATGTTTATTATTTGTTATAACACAAAACAACAGCCAGGGGGGGCGGGGGGGTTGTAGCACGTTTCTCTAATCCTTTTTTTAATCCTCTGTGACACGTCTTAAAGTAAGAGAGGTCTTAAAGTAAAAATTTCTTTTATTTATTTATTCCCGCCGTCCAGCCATAATCTGAGTCATATTTGGTTTGCGAGCCATAGGTTCCCGACCCCTGCTTTAAAGTAATAATAAACCAGCAGATAATGAATGCACAGATTTCTCAGATTAACACAGTGTGGGGAAAGTTTGCTAAATGGGCCACGTTTTTTTATGGGGGGGGCACTCTTTCCTTTTCTTTTCTTTTCTTTTCTTTTCTTTTTTTTACCGTGCACTCTTGGTGAGAAGGGAATTGGGGTGTCTGTTACTTTTGATGAAGTTTCCTGCAGCGACCTTGAAACATGCCGATTTTTAACAATAACAAACAGATGTAATTACGGATCTCGGCGGATCCGACACGATTCTGTAGCTGCTGCATTACACCAGGCTTTTGCGGCTGTCAGAATGATTTCATGTTCGGAATAGAGAGTTTAGCGCACGGCCGCAGGTTCAATTAACCCGCATTACGGCGAACATCCGCGCGGCAACAATGCCGCCGTCACACTCCATATCCATCACCACTTCCCTTCTTCTTACAACACAGATCCAGGAGACAGATTGGGAAGAAAAAACTGAAGGGGAACAACCGGGAGCGAGAGAAACAAAGTGTGTGGAAAGAACAGCTATAAGAACTGATGCGTAATTATATATAGATATATATATTTTATGGCAAATAAAAAAAATGACTATAACAGTTTGGACAGTTAAAGGAACGTGGAATCCTGGGAACATAGATTTCTAGAAACGTAGAACATAATCATCATGAAAATACTGGCCAGGGGAACACTGAAGTCTGGAAACATAGGAGTCTGGGAATTAAAGGTGCTGGGAACATAGAACCTGGGAATATAGGATAATGGGAGTGTTGGTCAATAGACTCTGGAAAGTAAAGTAAATCATGGAAACCATGGAAATTAAAGGTTGTAGGTACATAGGATCCTGGGAACAGAACCATGGGAACATAGAACCCTGGAACCAAAGGACTCTGGAAAAATAGGACCATGGAAACTAGAGGTCCTGGGAACACAGAACTCAGGAAACATCCCAGGAATCCAAGGAACATCCAAGGAATCTGAGAACATAATCCCTGGAAAAACACCGTATCCTGGAAATATAAAACCCTGGAAATTAAAGGTCCTGGGAACATAGAACTCTGGAAACATAAGACAATGTTTATATAGAACCCTGGAAAGATGCCTGGAACATAAAACCCTGGAAATTAATAGTTCTAGAAATATATGACTTTGGAACCACAAGTTTCTGGAAAGATATGACCCTGGAAACTAAAGGTCCTGGAAACATACGACTCTGGAAACATCCCAGGAATCCTAGGAACATCCAAGGAACCTGAGAACATGGGAAAACACCGGATTCTGGAAATATAAAACCCTGGAAATTAAAGGTCCTGGGAACATAGAACTCTCGTGTGTAGAGAACCCTGGAAAGATACCTAGAACATAAGAGCCCGGAATTTAAAGGCTCTAGAAACATATGACCCTGGAAACTGAAGGTCTTGAGAACATGAGTCTCTGGGAAACATAGGATCCTGGAAATATAGGAAATTGAAAAAAAGGACTCTACAAAAATAAGGCCCTGTGAATGCCAGAACCAGGAAATGAACGGATCATAGAACACTGCAGGCATAAAACTCTGGGAGTCTGAGAGCATAAGAGCCTGGAAACATCCTAGGAACATAGGACAACTGAGAACATAGTGCTCGGGAAAACATGGAAATTAAAGGTCCTGGGAATATAGAACTCTGGAAAGGTAGGCTGCTGAGAATATAGGACTGTGAAAATGAAAGGTTCTTCGAGTACAGGACTCTGGGAACATAGGACACGAGAGACGACCTAGGAACCTGGGAACGTAGTTGGAGAAAATACTGGATCCTGGAAAGATTGGATGCTAGAAGACTGGAAACATGTGAATCTAGACCAGTATCTAGAACATATGAGCCTGGGAATATAGGATCATAAAGCACTTTGATGTATGTTTACTGTATATAAATGTAAGGTGATTATACTGTATATTTGAAGCTTAGGAGAAATCTCAATTATCAATATTTTATTAGTCTTTCATAGTGTGTGTGTGTGTGTGTGTGTATGTGTGTCATCTTTCTCACAAGCCATTCAGTAGATTAGCCATGCTATTGATTTAGCAGCACAATTGCAGCATGACTCACTTCCTGTTCTCAGCATGTCAAATGCTTTCTAATTGTTCTGCTTTTCAATATGCTGCCCTTTTGAGATTGCATTGACGCGTCTCGTCACCTTCCCTGTCATCTGTAATTCTGTTTCCAGACGAGTCCCCTGCCGTCGGCCCCCGCCGCATTTATCTGCTCCGTGTTGTTTCATGCAGGAAGGAGCTGCTGGGAGATGGCCAGACGCAAATGAATTAGATTAATAAAAAGCTAATCCATTCATTTAGCCTTCACACTGCTCTGGCACAAACAAACGAGCACAAACGAGACACTTGCTGGCAAAAAAAAGCCAACATATTTTTCTTAGCAAAAAAAAAAAAAAAAGAGAAGGAAACATGAAAATATTCATTAGCAAAAGAAACGAGAGGAAAACCAAAAATTGTTCGTGTTCTATACGCTCTGTACCTCCAGAGGGTAACAAAATAAACACAAATATACTGGTCGTGACTTCACAATCCAGCCTCACTTCTTCTACTAGATTGTAAAAATCATCTTGTAATCTTCACCTCTGGTTGATCAGGTGAATCCAACATGCGTTAGCAGAAGTGAAATGCCTTCCTAGGAGGGGAAAAAAGATAAAAATGCTGACTAACTACAGGCCAAAAGGACAAAACAATCACTGACATGAAGACAAAATACTTGTTAGCCAAATCCAAAACATTTACTAGCCAGAAACCATATGGTTCAGTAAGGAAAAGCCAAAACAGTGCCAAAAAATTAGAATAATAACTAGCAATAAGCCAAAACAGTCACTGGCAAAAACACATAACTCCCACAAGCAAAAAGCCAATATGATACCAAACAAAAAGACAAAAACCCTGACTAGCAAAAAGTTAAAACTCTTGCTAGCACAAAGCCAAAACACTCTCAAAATGTACTCGGAAAAAGCTAAACTATTGACTAGCAAGAAGGCAGATTCAGTAATGAAAAGCCAAAACGTTCACTAGCAAAAAGCTAAAGCACTCACTAGCAAAAAGCTAAAACAATCACTAGCAAAAGGTTAAAACACTCACTAGCAAAAAGCTAAAACACTCACT
>JANDJT010000127.1:0-12884 GCA_024331685.1 Stegophilus panzeri | reverse complement strand
TCTCTCTCTCTCTCTCTCTCTCTCTCTCTCTCTCTCTCTCTCTCTCTCTCTCTCTCTCTCTCTCTCTCTCGCTGTAGCGTTTTGCTGACTCATTCAACTCTCTCAAGGTTACTCTCTGCTCAATAGCACTCCGGTGATTAATCTGATTACGGCGCTCGGACGAAAGAAGGAAAAGAAAACGTTCGGTTCAGAGTTGGTGTATCATTTGGTCGTTACCTTACAATTGTTTTCCAGTAACTAACTCCACCTACTCCTGAACCATATTTGGCCACACCTTTTTTTTTTTTTTTTTTGTGAGCAAACCCTGTGGAGATAACTGGCTAATTGGTAACGATTGTTGCGATACAGCGGTGAAACTTGCTGAGCGGGACTGGGAGGATTGTTGATTTTTTATTTTTTTTTTTAATTTAAAGTCCTTAAATTTAATGCAGTTTTGTAAACGCAATTCAGTTTCCCCGAATAAATTTAGCACGAATCCTACGCATACAAGTAACATTTTTCTGGCTAATCTGTCCGCTAATCTGTTACTAGTTGGCTAGATACAGAAAAAATAATAAAAAATAATCAATAATTATAATAAAAATACGCAACAGTAAAAGACAGTTACAGCAATAAATCTAAATGCTACTGGCTGATGATGCAAATTCCCATCGAAGCTCACTAAAGTAGAACTCGATTTATTTGAGATTAATTTGATTTCGCCGACTCTTGCGACTCGCTCAAGCTTACACTCCTCCGCTCAATAGCACTCGGAATCTGATTACGGCACTCGGACGAAAGCTGGCCAAAAGAAGGAAAAGACCTTGTTTTCTTGGTGATTAGGTTATATAGTTGGCTAGTCCATTTAGTAGCTAGCACAAACGTAGCTTTATCAGCTACAGTAGCAGGCGGGGTTTGGGCGGGGTTCCTAGTGCTCAACAATCCATAAAGTTAGCAAGAAATCATACAGTACTTACATGATTTATATTTAAAACTAGCAGAATTTCTCATGATGATATTTTCCCTCACACATTGTTTTCAAGTGTTTCTACAGTATGTGTGTGTTTTGTTTTGTTTTTTTTTTATAACAGTGCTTCGTTTTCAATTGTTGGTTTTGGGGTGCCAAAATTTTCCCTCAACCCATCGACTTTTACATCACAGTTCATGCAGAAAGAAATGATCAAAACAATCTGCGTTGTTAGCATTTCATACTTCAGTGTTCTCGACATAGTGAGTCACACGGCATGCATTTTCAGCTTAGGCTCAAATTGCGTTCCAGTGGGTAGCTCCGCCCCCTTCTGAACCATAAGATGGCCACACCCAGATCCTGTAAGCAAATCCTGTTGAGATAATCATGGGCTAATGCTAACATTATGAAACAGCTGTGACTGGAAGATTTTTGACAAAAAGTCATGATGCAGTTTAATAAATGAAATAAAATGTTAGTGAATTTAATTAGCTGCTAGATCAAGTCGAATGCATGTACGCAAAATCTTGCATAGCTAATCTGTCCGCTATTCTGTCACCAGCAGGCTAGATAACTCGCCAACCATCACCAGTAAATAAATAAATAAGTAAATAAACTCAACCGTAAAACACAGTTATAGCGTCAAATCTAAAAGCTACTGAAGACGCAAATTCCCGTCAAAGCTCGCGTACGGAAACGAACCGATCCTTTTTCCGTTTTAACGTCTCTGCTTTTTAAATACGCCCCCCTCCCCCCTCACAGGAGACATGTTTTGCTTTTCCGCAATCTTGTGCCTCGTATCAGAAAAGTCCCGGCGCACGGAAACCATCCTGGACAAACATTCGCTGATGTTGTTTGCTTGTTTATTTCAGCTTCCCTGTAGTTCATGAGATAATTCTCGCTGCATCAAATAAACAGGAACAGGAATGGGAGTGTGGATAAGGGTGTGTGTGTGGGGTGTGTGTGTGGTGTGTGTGTGTGGTGTGGGGTGTGTGTGGTGTGTGTGTGTGGGGTGTGTGTGTGGTGTGTGTGTGCGTGGTGTGTGTGGTGTGTGTGGGGTGTGTGCGTGGTGTGTGGTGTGTGTGTGGTGTGTGTGTGGTGTGTGTGGGGGGGTGATGCGACTTGCAAACACTTGCAACATGCTTATGTGCGATAAGATGCCGCTCACTTGTTCTTCAGGTTCAGGCCCGGAGCTACAGATTTTCTCCGTGTTGCGCTTCGTTGCGTCATTACAAAATGTCACGACTTGAAGGAAATGGACCAAAAAAGATTCCACACAAATGTAGTCCATCAGCTAAAAAACATTTTTTTTAGCTGTTAAATTTTTTTAGTTTTTAATTGTTTTGCTACAATGCTAACGTGGCTAAATATTGCAGTATGGTATATTATGTATAGTATTTTTTTAAAGCTACAGTTTTTGAAAGCAGGTTAATTACGACACCGCGTGCTTCGAACACGGACTGTACATATACTCTGTATTTAAGAACAGACTGCGATGATATAATCATTTTAATTATGCGATTATAATAAATAAACGATGTGTCGCTTTCACATACCGCTATAAAGGAAATATATTTATATTTATAATATACAATCATAACTCGGTTTCATTATATTGCAGTTTATTCGTAGGTTTTGTAAAACTAATGCGCCGAATATTTGCATGTATTCTAAAATGACGGTGTTGAAATGTATTGCATGTATGCGGATAGGGCCGAATTCAAATATTCTGATTAAATGAATAACTTGAAGACGGAAATATTAAAGATTACATTGAAGTTTTAGTGATGTGTAAAGGTTTAAATTCTACATTCTTCTAAATAAGAGCCTCTGATTGGCTGTATTTCAACATGCCACAACCAATAGGCAACAAGTCGTCGTTCTTTACATCAGTAGGGCCGAGCGTATGTTTGGTTTTTCCTTATATAGACATACATATAGAGTATAAAAGGTCCCACGATCCCTGCTGGAACAAACAAAACGACAACAATAGAAACCCTTATAGAATTTGTAATGGTTTTAATGGTTATAATGGGAATTGTATTGCTTTGAATGGAAACTGTAATGGTCCCTGTGGATCTCTACTGGTACTGTAATTTGTTGCCTTCTATTGGTTCTAGTGGATACCATTAAGGCCCAATAACGGTAATGGTTTTAATGCTTAGCTGACTGTTTGTAAGGACATTTGTAGTGGAAACCATTAGAATTTCTGTGATGGTTTCTTCTGTTTTTTGGTGGGGGGGTTCATCAGGGAAAAAATCTTTTTTGGGGAAAATGATTTGTCTTTCTCGGTTGTTCTCGATAGAACCTGGGGTTCTGAACCTTCAAGCTGGAACCTATAACCTGGGGTTCCTCTAGATACAGTATCTTCTAAAAGCTTGATGGTGTTTACAGACCTACAGAAGGTGCGTCATGAATCCTCTTTACTGTATGAGTGCCAGGATATCAATAGAGCTATAAAGAGACAGATGAGAGAGAGAGAGAGAGAGAGAGAGACAGATATGAGAGAGAGAGAAAGAGAGACGGCCATGGACTTCACCTTTGGATGAATTACGAAAGAAATGAGTTTCTGGCTTCGGCTTTTCGCATATCCCTTAAATATGATGGCCGGTCTTGAGGGTAATCCTCTGAGGTAGAGTGCAGGACTGTGTGTGTGTGTGTGTGTGTGTGTGTGAGGAAGGCTCAGTGAAGGTCATACACTACTCAACTGGATTAAAGTGCCACCGCGCTGTCTTTTGGCAGCCGAACTGTGAGAGGAGCTCATTTCCTCTCGCGTTCTCCGCGTCGGACGATTGATGAGTCTTTTAAGACCTTAATCACGCCACGAAGACCCGGGGCGCAGAACCAGAACATTGTGGCAACATAGCGCTCAGACTTACAGACCCTGAAAAAAATTCTCAGCTGTCATGAACACGGCATAAATCTCTCTTTTTCATTTATTTTTTTTAGCTAATCCTCAGTGTAATCCAGTCCTCCTTACGATTTTTTTTAGTATGAAAATATCACATTAAAGATCGTTATTTAGGCTTAACTGTTTAACCACGAACGACACGACCCAGATCTTATCACGCTTAAATATTAGCATCCACATGATGTTAAGGTAATCTTTTCCTTCATACGCTCCTGAGTGCCAGCTAAGCAAAAAACCCTAACATGTTGTTAGGGTTTTTTGTTTTTGGAGCGAGAGTCGGATTAGATGGAATTGAAAACGTAATTGATGCACTGACTCCGCCTCTTATCATAACATTATCCAATCAAAACCATAGCACACAATCGGGGGGGGTTGTGCTAATTGGTTTTGAAAGCTCGTTTTGGTTTGAGAGAGGAGAGCGTTAGCAAGAGTGTGTTGAATGGCAAAAATTCCACATCTGGGGGAAAAAGATAGGCTGATGGATTTGTCTTTTTCCTGTGAGAGGAGAAATCGACAGCGACATTAAGGGTGAGGAGGGATGAGTCTCCCTGGAGCGATTTGCCGCACTGTTAGTAGAGCACGGTGAGAGAGAGAGAGAGCGAGAGAGAGAGGGAGGTCTGATGTAGAGTGGATGTCCAATGCAGTGCCTTTGGTATGGCAGTGTGTGTAACAGATACAAATTGAGACATTTATTTTCAGTGAAAGGTGGGCGGGCAGGTAAAGTGACATGGATGGAGCGCTGAAAGAATCCATCGAGAACACGCCATCTTCATCTAAATAAAAAAATTAAACCACCCAGTTCTTTTTGTCACAAGAACCATTTCCAGAAAATGTGATTTTATTGCTAACGATTCTGTCGCAGAGGTGAACGAATTATTATCCATTACAGTCAAGCACTGAGTCATTCTTTTCAGTGATTCATTTCTCACTCCTAAGTGGATCAGTGTTTGAATCAGTGAATCGTTTAGTCATGACCAAGATTCACTTCTCCTTCATAAGTGAATCAGTGTTTGAATCCTCACTCCATTCAGGACCTCTCTTTGTGTGTGTGTGTGTGTGTGTGTGTGTGTGTGTGTCAGTATCGACCTTTATGTCTTTACTGTGTAATGGACATTAAAGTCACGTCTCTTTATAGCTCAGAATAATGTGCCTCTGAACAAAGGAAGCGTTTGTGCCTTTATAGAGTCGATCGCTGCGACTGCGGCTCCATTTTCACTCGAAAAATCTCATTTCAGCTGTAATTGCTGTCTCTAAAACCACGCCGTGACCTCAGCTGTTGTCTGTAAAATGGAGTGACGTTTAGCTTTTTCGCTCATCCATCGTTCTCTCTCCTCCGTGTCCCAAATCATCCGACTCCTTCTACCGAAGCGAGCTTTTTCTGTCGATAAGAACACTAGCGTGCACTTGTTAGCATGACATCTTTGGCTTCTTTCTGCTCATCGACTCTAAAGAAACAGCACTGACTAGCTGTGTTAGCTGTGAGGAAGATCAAATTAGCCACCAAATTAGCCAATTTAGCTAGATCAAATTAGCCACCACATAATAATTACTCTCATGCTAGCTGGAGTGTTAGCAAACACAGCTACGCATATGGCTTGGTTATATTGTATTTGTTGCTAGCAAATTTGCATCATTTGCTAGAAAACTTAGCGCTTGGTTTTAAACACTACATTATAATTACCCTAATGCTAGCTGACCTGTTAGCGAAAATGGGTTTGTTACATTAGATTGCTAGCTAGTAAACTGAGCTCTTGTTGTTGTTTTTTTTTTTTTAATACAACATAATTTTCATAATGCTTTCAATTGCACATTGCACATTAGTTAGCTTGCCAGTAACCTTAGCTCTTGGCTTTATAAACTACATAGAATTATTCTAATTCTAGCCATTTTGCTAGTAAATTTGGTTAAGAACATAGCTTGGTTACTGGTTTAGCTTGCTAGCGAGCTTGGCTTGCTGGTTCTCATTGAAACATTAGCCTAACGTTAGCTTTCTAGCAAGTGTAGCTTCTGGTTTTAAACTGGCTTGGTTACGGTTTTGATTACACGTTACAGATTAGCCTTATGTTAGCAAACTTTCTGGGTTTATATAATACTATATTTTAATCTAATAATTTTAATGCTAGCAATGCTAGCAAAGTGGTTAATACTTTGATTACACATTTTAGATTAGATTTAGATAAATATTTTGGATCTGGGTTTTATATAGTATGCTAGCTAAATGTTGGCTAACTTGCTAATGAACAATACTGGCTACATAAAGTCGGTTGTTGCTAGAGACAACAAAGTTAATTAAGCAAGACATTTTGGATAGCGGCTAGCTTAGCTAAAGTTAAATTATTATATTGTACAACTAGTTTGCGATTGGCTAATCAAATTTAATTTAAGCTCCGCCCTTTTTGAAGCAGGGACACCTGTTATTTAGACAAATAACAATAATACAATAGTACAATAATACAATAATAAATACAATAGTTTACTCCAGTTCTTCTCGGGAACACGGCAAGAAACCTTTTTTTTTTTTTAAAGTAAAAACTAACATGCTATCTATCTACTTTTTCCCTTCGAAAAGCTGCTTAATGCCTAAGCTGAGCTGTCGTCGAGGCCTTGGGAGAATTTCAGATTGCATCTGTGGAGGATTTGCAGCGTAGAAGGATAATAACTCGCTCGGAGTCGGGCAAAGCAAAGCTGATTAGCTTTCGAATCGAATTGGAGGAAAGGAATTCCATCAAGCTAGCGCAGTGCTGTGAAACGAAACAGAAGAGCGGCTTTTTAATCGGAGGGGAATGTGTCCGTGCGCTAACTTTTAGCCTGAGGCAATGCTAATCAACTTTTCTCATCTCTTTTCCAAGTCTGTAAACGCTCTTTTTTTTTTATTTTATTTTTTTACTAGCACGCTAATGTGGCTTGCAAATAAATAAAAATGAATGAAATTATTAGCATGAAATCCAACAAAATTGCTCTCGCATGTTAGCATTCGTAGTTAAGATAGCTAATCAAATGTTGTGCAAAGACAGGGTCTGGGGGCGGAGTTAGCATTATATTATATGCACGTACTGACCACTATGACCACAGGCTGAGAAAGTATGAAACTAAAGAAACTATGCTAACGGGATTCATGAAATTCGTATGACGTTAAAAATGAGTGGGGATTCTTAAGCTCCGCCCACATTTCTATTATTTCCATGTCCCATGCATAAGAAAAGGCCATATCTACTCTTGCATACATCTTGTTTATTTCGGTCAAAGTTCACATTATGCAAATCAGGATAATCTAAAACAAATCCAAATGAGGACAAAAGTAATGGCACCCTATAAAAGGAGTTTGTGTGCGATTTTGCGTTTCACCGTTTAGCTGTCGTTTACAGCTCCGTGTGCTTTGTAGGGGGTTTTTTTTGTTTTTGTTTTTTTGCCTTTTATGGAGTTCTGTGGGCGTGGCTAAATTCAAATATGCCCCGAATGCCCTTGGCTCAACGTATGCACGTGAATAAGGCCTGGTTTATACTTGATTTTGATGAATGACGGCTGATGATGATGTTTTTTTCGTACGTACTTCTGTATGTTTTGAGGGTAATGTTTATCACAACTGTTTTATTTATTCTCGTTATCTCAATACAACATAGACACCAGATTCAAGAACGTTTCATATTTAAGATTTTAATCAGAAAATACGACCGCTTCTGGTTCAGTTTTGTAGAAGAAGAAAACAAACGGGTCATATTTAAATGTAGCGCTAATAATTATCCTCGCTAATTACGAGATTAACGTTGATATTTTGGAAACATGACCGTTCTTCACTTTGCCTTCAGTCGAACTGACTAATGACCACCTGCGGGATTATTAGAGCTGCAAATAACCTTCAACAATAACTCTGTCTGAAAATATGTCATTAAATATGGCAAAATAGTTGTTCTAATATTTTAATTTTAATACAGAATCCAGAAATATTACTAAACTATGCTAACGCCGTTCTCAAAGCCATAGAGAGATGCTGGAAGTAGACATGTCTTAAGCGTTTGAAGCCGTACGACGTGTTAAAGCGTATAAACTATTTTTTACTGCTATTATAGTGTCAGATTTATTTTAAACTAATGGTCATTTTAATCCATTTAGGTCATTTCAGTGAGTAAAAGAGTGAATTTGAACGCTTCACCGTTCCCTTTTTCTTTTCACTGTTGCTTCTGTACAGGATATCGTCTTTTTTAATCATTATTATTTCATTTCTGTCTTTTCACATCAGTTTTATTTTTACTTTTATACACCGATTTTAATTACAATCAGATTGTGAAACTGCTGAATCAAATCAAAGCCAGTAATCAGGGATGAATCATTTTAACGAACCCGAATCAACTGAGATGACTCGCTAAGACCTTAAAGGAACTATTTAGCCAAAAATGGAATTTACGTAATTATGTTTTGTGTACCGCCGCTACTGAAGGCTAATTCAGCGAACAAGTAATAAACATTCAATCTAAAATTTTATCCAAGATACAAATTCCATAAACATCGCCGTTACGCTCCGGGATCACGTTTTTTTATCATAAAGAATGGAGTAAAGTTTCTTTAATGTGGAATTTTTTTTTATTATTTGCATCGCTTCCAGCTTTACGCTACAATCCTTTAACGATTCGCACTTTTTGAATGGCTCATTAAGAATCAACATGTATCGCTGATTGATTCGTGGCAAAACTGAAATGTTATAGCGCGTCATTTCCACACAGCTTCATCATCATCATCATCATCATCGAACAGGGAATTCACGTAGGGTTTACGTTATATATTTATCTGTCTGTGTTTTTAAACATCAGTGAATTGTTTGAATCGTATTTGCGGTTGAGCGTGTGCCGAAATCGATTCACGCTCCTTGACTCAGTGAATCTTTTGGTCATGACCGAGATTGGTTCCTTTCTCGTGCACTGAATCGGTGTGGATCAATGAATCTTTCGGTCATGACCGAGATTCGATCCCCTCTCATTCAGCGAGTGAGCGTTCGACTCAGTGAATCGTTCACCCATGACTGAGATTCACTCCTCTTGTGTTCAGTGAATCAGAATCACCGAGTCGGGAAAGTTCAATGAGCCCTGTTCAAGGTGATTCCTAGAAATAATTAACAGAAGAATTAAATAATGATTTTCTTTTAAGAAGAATGAATTATTATATATTTTATATGACTCAGCACATGCAGCTGAAAGAATCTGAACGAATCTTTTAACTGAAAGGATGCAAATGAGCCGATCGCTGAGAAAAACGCAAAAAATTATTTAAAACATATCTAAACTCCGGCTTCAGCCTTTAGGAGGCGGGGCTTAGTGTAATATAATGGAGTGAACACAGACTGCTTTACAAAAAAAAAAATAGTTTTAACCACAGTAACCAATAAAAATAGCCTAATGTTGTTTTTGATGCAAGTGTAGGAAGGTTTTGTGAATGAATGCTTGGTCAAATACGGCATAGCTGACAAAGAGAAACACAAAAACAAACACACACACACACACACACACACATAAACACATGTTCGCTCCCAAAACCACTTTCTCATCCTGGACGCTTTCATCTGAACCACTAAATCCAATTGGCTTTATCACAGACTGTCGGCAAAAATCGCTCACAGACAGACACTGTTCCCGAAAATCACGGCTTAGATTGGATTGTTTTCTCAATCGTTTGTGTGTGTGTGTGTGTGTGTGTGTGTGTGTGTGTGGAACAGCTTCCTGGTTGGTAAATTCCTAAAAAGGAATCCAACAAAAACGATCTCGTGATGAAATTTTTTAACAAATTTGTGTGCAATCAGGTTGGAAAGTATTTTAACGGAATATTTAGAACATTTATAGCTTTTTCATAATTAACTAGCGATATGACTAGCAATACAATAGCAATCACAGATATAGCACTAATTACGTCTTAACGATGTCGCACGGAACTCGTTTGCTAATCGGGAAGACAGGAAGTCGCTAATTGTAGTCCGTCGTGTTATATCGGATAAACCACGGCACAGAAAGGAGAACGTCGGTCGACGTAATCGCTGTAGGAAAGTTGTGTGTGAGTGTGTGTGGGGATTTAATAAATAAATAATCACCAGGAGGTGGCGCCGTTTGTGTAAATCACAAATCTTAAAGTTGCGACACTGTTGAGATGCGAATCCTGTCCGAAGAAAAGTCGCTAGCATAGATAAACAATACATAAACTGTTCAGATTAGCCAGGGGGCGGAGTTATCTCACTCCTATTTGATACAACTCCTACACTTATGTATATTAGTTCGTTTTCTGAAACCGAATCAGAGCGAAATTGATTCTTTTGATTCGTTTGCTATGGGGGTTTGGTTTCATTTCACACTGTGAATAATTAAACAAAACAAAAAATGTTAGCTGAGGGGGCGGGGTTTAAAACATCTTCATAACGGAAAAACCCCAACAAACCTTTAGCGATTAGACGCATGAGGAAATCGCAAAAATCAGGGAACAGGGAGTCAAACGAAAAGATTCGATAATTATAGAAATAACGAGTTTCGTGTGTTGTTTAAAAAAAAAAAACTGCGAAAGCTACCGTATGTTCCGTCGCGTCGTCTTTTCAGACATACGGCGTTTTTATTATTTTTTTCAGGTGTTAACTGGGACGGTGAGGTTTGACATCACATCAGTGTTCTGCGTGTTTATTCCGTGTGTTTGCTCCATGATCACGTACCGAACGAATCGCATCGTTATCCTCCATGCGTATCCACGTGCATCGTACGTGTGACGTTCCTCTTTCGCTTCCGAATCCGATTCCGATATTCCTCTTCCCGTGATCTGAGTGAGAGAAACGTGTCGCCATATTAAACGTGTTTCACGTCTTTTTCCATGTTACTGTACACGCTCCTGCTCTCTTTTTACCATGGTTATTATTATAGAACTGAGGTGAGCATTTAATCCACATACGTCATGTTTACACGAGCGCTCGGTGCAGCTACGTCATGTTTCTTCGTCGTTCTTCTGTCTGTTTTTATTTTTATTGTTTGTATAAAATCTGACATCAAGATAATAATAATAATAATAATAAAGATATATAACAAAGTTGTGACGTACGGCTGGCTGGAGCGCCGACTCGGACATTTCTCTTCGCTTTTCTGTCGTCGAGTCTGAAGTCTGTCGAGAGCGACGAAAGGACGAGGTGTAAAAAAATAAATAAATTATTATTATTATTATTATTATTATTATTATTATTATTATAATGATAATATTCTCAGTTCCTCTGTTTGTACTTCATGTTTAACCCACGAGTGTTCTGTTGAGCTCATCTATAATCTACACAGCTGTAACTAAATGTGTATCCTACGATGATTTATGTAGACTTATTCTATAAATAAACCCAAAACTCGAATCTGTGCTCATGTGTTCTGAAAACAAACAAACCAACAAACAAACAAACAAAGAACACAGATGTGCTGTAAGAAAACCAATCGAACCCAAAAGTTCTTCTTTGTTCATTTTGAAGAAAAAAATATATAATGTAAATTTTTGAGACAAAAAAGAAAGAATAAAAAAAAATTTTGTTGAAACTATAAAATAAAGAAAAAGAAAAATATATACAAAAAGGAATGAGAAATGAAAAAAAGGAAGAAAAGAAATGGAATGGGGGGGAAGAGAGTAAGGAAGGAAAGAAAGTTAAAAAGAAAAATAAAGAGCAAAGAAATTAATAATTAAGTAAGAGATGGAAGAAAATTGAGAAAATAAAAAAGGCACAAAAAAACGAAAAAAAAAAGAAAATAAATTCAGAGTTAAAAAGGAGAAAGTGTGAAGAGAATGGGACCAAAAAGAAAAATGGTATAAAGAAAAAAGAATAAAAAAAATTAAGAAAAAAGGAAAAGAAAGTAAGAACAAACAATAAGGAATTGGGCAAGAAAGGAAATAAATGAGAAAAATAAAACTAGAAAAAGAATGAAGAAATGAAACAAAAAAGAAGAAGGGAGTCACAGAAAGGGAAAGTAAGGAAGAAAGTTTTTTTTTTTTAAAACACAAATAAAGGAAAGCGAGGAGGTGGATTTTTCAAAATTAATTAATACATAAAGAATATAAATTGAGAAGTTAACAAAAAACAATCAGAGGGGGAAAAAGAAAAAAATACAAAAAGAAAGAACGATTAAGAAGAAATCTAAAGGGAAAGGACAAAAAGAATCAGAAAAGGGACATTAAGAAAGGGGGGGGAAAGAAAAAAGTTCAAAGGGAAAAGTAAATAAAGTGAAAAACAAACCTCCAAAAAGAAGAAAAAAAGGGACAAATTTACAAAAGACAGAAAGAAAAGAGAAACTAAAATAAATAAAAGACAGGAGAATAATAAAATAAATACAAAAGAGGAAAACGGAGAAATTGTGAAAGGAAAAAGAAAAGAAAAATAGAAATAAGAACAAAAAAAAAGACACGGGACGTTAAAGGAAGAGAAAGGAAACGTAAGAAAGGAAAGAAAATTTAAAGAAAAAATTGAACAAAAGGAAAAATGAAGTAAGATAACAGAGACATAAAAAAACAAAACAAATAAAGACAGAAAGAAAAACAGCAGCTTTGTGTCTGCATGTAATTGATGACTGAAATCTTTCTCTCTCTCTGTGTGTGTGTGAGAGAGAGAGAGAGAGAGAGAGAGAGAGAGAGAGAGAGACAGCGGTGTGATAGATCCTTCATTAGCATTCCGGCGGCGCACTTCCTGTGCGTTAATTAAGACGGCGTGAGAACGTCTTGAGGAAGAGAACTCGACATGCCTCTCACGCCGGCTGGTCTGAGATTAAATCATGTCAAGATGCTCCTTTCATCCTGAAACAGATCCTTCACGCCGCTGAAGGTCCCCGTGGTTCCGAGGTGGTGCGCTTGTTAACAAGCTCTACAGCAGATCCACACAAGTGCTATGAAATATACATTCTAGAACCCTTAAATGTGGAACCCTACAACAGATTCTCCTGTTTCTCCATCAGAAATCAAAGAACTCAATTATCCAACAATTATACCCTTAAAGAACCCTCAATTATCCACCAATTATACCCTTAAAGAACCCTCAGTTATCCA
>JANDJT010000126.1:14809-25195 GCA_024331685.1 Stegophilus panzeri | reverse complement strand
TCTATCTATCTATTTGCATATCTACCCATCTATCTATCTATCTATTTGCATATCTACCCATCTATCTATCTATCTATCTACATATCTACCCATCTATCTATCTATCTATCTATCTATTTACATATCCACCCTTCTATCTACCCATCTATTTACATATCTACCCATCTATCTTTCAATCTATCTATCTACCTATCTATCTACCCTTCTATCTATCTATTTACATATCTACCCTTCTATCTATTGCAACAATAATAATAAAAGATTGAATAAATTAAAAAAAAAAACCAAAAAAAAAAAAACCCAAAACTGCCCACTGTCCAGTCCACAGTTCTCCATCACTCATCACCAGTACATAATGGGAATTCCTTTCTCTCTCTCTTGCTCTCACACACACACACACACACACACACAGACCTTCCACTGGTCCCTCTGCAGAGCTGTGAGCAGTAAAGATGGCGTGTTATACTGCAGGCTTTGGCATGAGTACGAGCTGGCAGTCTCTCTGATCTGGATCAAATCTGGGTGATTACAGATCCTCTGCAGCTGCATTAGAACCTGCAGCACGCTTACAAAGTGTCCCGTCTTAAGAGCCTCCTGAGCGCTACACACACACACACACACACACACACACACACACACAGCGTTGAATTTAACACAGTGGTTCCCTCTATATTTAAAGGAGTTAAAACACTGCTAATATACGGTTATAACGATGCAGCAGGTACGGACCTGGGCTGTGTGAGGATGTCCTCGTACATGCTCTTCTGTCTGGAGGAGAGCCGGCACTTCAGGATGTGCTCGTACTTCTTAGGCAGCTGCTTCTCCACGTCTCTCTTGGAGCGACGCAGGATGAAGGGCTGAATCATCTACACGCGCGTGGCAGGAGAGATCGAAGACAAAGATCTTTCACTACAAAACACAAGTGTTTTACTCACCAGCTCGGGACGCTATACCGATTTACTACTACATCAGGATTAAAGTTTGGTTGTTGCTCTTCGATGTCGCTTTGGAGGCAGAAAAATCAAAAGAATTTAAGCCAGCTTGCGTGACTTGACCGTAATACAGCCTCAGTCCCAAAGTCCTCATGAAAACTGACGTTTTGTGGCTTTAACATGAATAAGTTAGACTTAAAGTTATCTATAAGGTAGTGTTGCTCCATAACAATGATGGAATTCGCATTTAGAAGATAAACGCATTCACAATTTACTCTCTCTCTCTCACCGATACGGACCAACAATGTTGATGACATCATTCTGCACTACAGAACAAACACTCTCTAGAATCCGAAGCATCCCGCACCTAACAGTCGAAAGGTTTCCTGGCTGTGAGGTTAGCTAAACGCTATTGGCTACTTAAGTTCTTATGTCCCGCCCCGACTTCCTGTTTCAGTGGAAATTACATCAACACATCGAATAATGCGGGGCATTTCAAGGTTCTGCACAGAGACAGTTTTTAATTACGACCCCGATTCCGAAAAAGTTGGGACAGTATGGAAAATGCATTCAATCATTGCTTGTGCAGTTTCGTATCATTTTGCCGTCCCTCGATCCTACCTTCCAGTTTGAAGTAATTAAATATAAATATAAATCAAATTAGCATGGATAACACATAATGTGTGTGTGTGTGCCTACCCTGTGTAGTCTGATAAGCAGTTTGTGGCAGTAGTCCTGGTTCTGGTCTGCGCCGGGTTTGATGGGGAAGTCGAGGTACGAGCGAGTGATCCCAGGCAGGAGGAAGTGGATCATGGTCCACAGCTCTCTCAGAGTGTTCTGTAGAGGGCTGTTGATCAGCAAGATCCTCTGCTGGCTGTGTGTGTGTGTGTGTGTGTGTGTGTGTGTGTGTGTGTGAGAGAGAGAGAGAGAGAGAGAGAGAGAGACAAAAATAAGTCACCACAAAACACAAAGCACCTTCCGTCTTATTTATTGGAGAGCGGAGATGGCGCCTGACCTCCTGAGTGTGAAGACGGTTTCCCAGTGTTTCTCGGTCATGTTCTTGATCAGCTGCACTTCATCCAGCACCAGGTGCCTCCAGCGCCTCTTCAGGAAGTGAGCCTGGTCTTTCAGGAGCAGCTTGTACGACGTAAGGCACACGTGGAAGCCGTTGGGCTCGGACCACCACTGCGGAGAGACGAGGCGAACGGGAGTAAGGCTAACGCCACGAGGCTACACGTGTGCGTGTGATTAAACGTTCTGACGCTTTTACCGATCGTTTGTATCTGCGCTCTCGCTTGCCACCCAAGTACGAGAGGATTTTGAGGCCCGGGCACCAGCGCTTGAACTCCATTTCCCAGTTTAGCAGCTTGCAGGTTCTCACCACCACCAGGTGAGGGCCCCATATACCTGCAAAAAAAAAAAAAAAAGAAAACACCAACTAACATCTGGAATTCCTACCGATCGTAAACCTGTTAGACCTCTTCCTGGAACGTACTTCAGCTGAATAAAAAAAAAAGCTCAGCATCCTGAGTTTGTATCTCTAGCTTTGTTAGAAAGCTCGTACCTCCTGAAGAACACCACCTAAGAAGACCAAAACATTTCCTTTAACATGGTCCTTCAATCAGTAGCCATGTTTCCATCCAAGTTGCGAATTTAACTTGGATTGTTGCATAAAACACCGTGTTCAAGAGAACTTCCAGGGAGGTATATTTAAATAAATAAATAAATAAATAAAAATTCAATATCCCAAAATTTGCATAAAAACACGTGGATGGAACCCCAACTACTGAGAGTTTTATTCTTTAGGGCATTTTCACACCTGGCTCGTTTGTTTTGGGAACCCGGTGCGTTTTCTCCCTCGGTTCGGTTCGTTTAGACGTACACGCCAATCGCGCTCAGCTTGTGCGGAGAAAGCGATCCGACCGGACGTGTATAGCGGCGCACGATGGAAACTGCGAAATGTAAAAAGCGCGTTTGTTTTGCTGACGGCCCGCGGCGCTAATGGAGGTTTAACTCGGACCGAAAGACGAGACAGAAACGCCTCGCTGAAATTTTAGACATTTTAGAATAATAATAAAGTCATCAAAACTCTGGAGTAACAAAAATGGAACTACGGGAACTATATTGTGATAAAAAAAAAAAAAAAAAATCCAAAATGAAATCAAAATAATTGAATATTTTAGCATCTTCAGAGTAGACAACCTTTTCGCCTAGAATTTCCAGAAATGTATTCTTGGCGTTTTCTCGACCGATTTCTTGAGGAATTTCCCTGAGCTGCTTTTTAAATCTTTTATCTCGGAATATTTCTTTCCGAGTCGTCCTATTTTGTTGTAAATAAAACGTTAGTTTTCTAATGAAAGAAACGAATACGCCGGCACGATTATTATTTTTGCCTACGACACCGATTTCACACGTTTAATCACACACCTTCAGATCAAAAGCGGTTTAAGATCAGGAGAATCATTTCAGTCGAGTGTCCACAAACTTATGACCGGTAGTGTCTATGTGGGGAAAAACTTCCAAAAGAAACGCATAAAAAAAAAAAAAAAAAAAAAAAAAAAAAAAAAAAACCACAGAGGTTTACGCGGTGATGAAGGAGTTGGGATGTACTCGCGCCGTGAAACATAGATTCGAATAAATGATGATAAGAAAGCCGTGATACGCTCGCGGAGCGTAGCTTGACCGCTACGGGCCGAACAGGACCACGTGATTTGCGTGAACACGTTTCGGCACGCTTTGAAATATCGCCTTGCGAAAGAGAACCGAGCCGAGGAGAAAACGCCGATTTACAGGTCTGAAAACGCCCTTAGGAATCCAGCTAATCGAGGGGTATTAGGACGAAGTGCTGGAGATTAGAGATAGCATTTACAGCGCTAGTTCAAGACGGACCTTCGTGACAGGCCAGGTGTGCGAGGTAGGCCACAGTCTGGACGGTCTTGCCCAGTCCGGTCTCGTCTGCCAGAATGCCGTTGAGGTGTTTTCGGTGCAGGTTAGCCAACCACTCGACACCCACCAGCTGGTAATCTCTCAGAGAGCCGTGAAGGAGGGACGGCATGGGAAGACGAGTCTAAAAACAAAACAAAAAACACCCCCAAGACGACAGGATAATAGCAGAAGCGTTAAATACGCCACAAATTAAAACGACCTCGACCATCAAAATGAGACGAAAACTGTGTCTATTAAAAGTCTCTATAGCCGTGTTTCGGCTGAGGAACCTTTTCAAGAACTTTAGCGCTTGGGAAGTGAAATAAGAGTAGTAGCAGATTTAGGACTGGCTGAACATCTAATAAAACGTTCTCTCGTATACAGTCGTTGCGATATTTAAAGCATAAGTAAGTAAGTAAGTAAGTAAGGAAGCTCACGGTCGGCGTAGTCCGAGCACTGCCTTTGGGCAGGATCAGGTCCGTCGCCCGGGACACTTCCGCGATATCCTTCATGGGTTTGACGTCGGCGTTTCCGGCGGCGCCGTTGCTCCGTTCGGGTCCGCGGTACTGCTCGTCGCTCAGGAGCGTGTCGATGAGAACCGCCTCGTGCGGGCTGTCCAGCGGACAACTATCCATGTCTAACGTAGATTTAAGAGAATATTTCAGATCGCGCAATGACGGGACACGTCTACATAATCGAGCAGGCTACACAAATGCAAAAATAATGGCACCTTCAAACGGAGGGGTAACGTGTGTAAACGGGGAAAGTATTTCTTATTATCACATACTTCCTCCGTTTTTCCACAGTGTTAACGTTATTTAACGCATATTGCATTTTATTTCTAGACTATAAGACACGCTCACGTCCCTTAATTACAATTAACAATACTCTGTTATTAGTAGTTTTACGGTATTTTATTGACGGGTAAAAACCCCCCCACAGCCTCACGGGCAGGCTTTGGAGAGTGTGTTTAATACTCCGGAGTGATTTATTGACGTATAGTGAGGAAGAAACAGTGCCTTCGACTTCATCCTTCTCCTCGTCCTCGCTCTGGCAGGCGGGCTGTGGCCACGCGAATCCCTCGGCATACGCACCGGCGTATTTCTTTACCAAAGCCTCCAACGGCACCTCGGCTACAAACAAAACAAAAACAGGAGCACGGCGATTTACACAAACAAACAACAACAATTTCTTCTTCTGTGTCAAATCTTTGTTCTTGAATGGGATTTAAACACAGAGGAAAAACCTTTGTACTTTTGTAGCCGCGTAAAAGCCGTCACTGACCTTCCTTGGCGAGCTCGGCGAGCTCCTCTTTTTGCTCAGCAGCTACTTCCACAGCCTCCTGCTCCTCTATAGTGCTCTCCTCATCTTCAGCTGCGAAACACACACACACACACACATTAAGCCTGGGGGTCCGGTCGTTAATCCAAAGAAAACTGAGCAGATAGGACGGTATCATCTCCTACATACCCTCTTGGTCAGAAAGGGACGTGCTCGTCTTCCTCTTGCGGGTGGTGCTCCCGGACTCCTGAGGAACAGAAGGAGCTGTGAACCAATAGGAACTCAACGCAATTTTAAAAAAAGAAAAAAAAAGAAAGAGATGTGTATATAAGACAATCTAGACAATCTGTATATAAGATCTCACCACTCTACTGTCCTTCTTTCCTGAAGCTGGAGTAGATTTACTGCTTTGTCCTGGATCGACACAAAGCCGCAAGAGTCGATATTTTTTTTAAACTCCGACTGATACATGTATTCGCCACGAACGAACAAAAAACAAACAAACAAACAAACACCGCTCTCACCTTTGGTTCCTGATTTCTGCAGCCTGAGCACTTTCTGTCTTTTGCCCAAGATCTCCAAATGGAGTTTAAATTCCACAACCTGAGACAACGAGGATATCGTCAGACGACACTTTCAGAATAAAGAAATCTGACTCTCAGATGTATAACGTATGATTTTTTTTTTTTTTTTACCTGCTCGATGTTGGACCAGAAGTAGTCCACCTCACGTGCGATGACGCTGGCTATGTTTCTCAACCTCAGCTCCTCCTCCATCTTCTTCCTCTCCTCGGCCTTCCTCACCTCGACGTGGTAGCGGGCACAAGTGCGCACCAGCTGGGAAAAAAAAAGAAAAGAAAAAAAAAAAACAAAAAAAAACAAAGCACATCGGTGGGACGTCACGTCAAAGCATCGTCACGTTGACTTCTATGGGTACGTACGTTTGTATTCGGCACATATAACTTATCATTTTGACAATTTCACTTCCTCCTGGCATATAAAACAAAACCTCTTATTTATACACCAATAAATAGAGAGGTCTGAAAGAGTGCAAAAATAAATAAAATAAAGTTGTTTTTTTTATTATAAAAGCTTCGATGAGGTCAACAGATTACGTGACTCCGTGAGTTCGTCTCTATTTCTTAGCACCAAGCTGCTTAAACTTAAACCACATATCAAGCGTTTATGTAACACATCTCATGTGTGCGTTAATGGCTGTTATGTTAAATAAAGTTCACTAATTAAAGCGAAGCAAGCATACTTTACCCGTAACTGCACACCGTTGCTGGTACTGCCATAGCGCTCCAGCACGCAATTCTCAAAACGCCCACGAGATGGCGCCAAGGCATTACAAAACCGATATACAATTACGGAAAAATGCTTAAATATCGGGGAAACCGATTATCGGTTGAGCACAAGTGGTAAAGCGACAAATCCAAACCACTCAACGCTCGATCACTCATCCTCAGACCGATCGTGGCGCTTTACCTGCTTTTAACTCCTATGTACTGCTTGACTCAAAAGAACACCCCCCGAATGTTCTCATCTTATCCCGTCGTATACAAACTACATTTAAATATATTAAATATATCCATTAAATTAAATAAAACGTGTAGAACCATTATAAGAAGACTAAGGCTTGGAAGAAAACAGCAAAGACCACTGGTGTCTCTTGAGAGCGGTTTGTAGCTAGTCCGGTTAGCTTGCACTATAGCTAATACAACCATGCCGAACAACCGCGCTTACTCGACACATTAGCTCCTTTCTTACCTTTTTGGCGGCGGCCATTTTCCAGCGTCTCTCCTGGGCAAAATCAGCAGCCATCCACTGCATCTCCTCCAGGAGGTAGTCCCAGTGAGATTTGGGCCTGCTGGCTTCTTGCAGTTTAGGCAGCCGGCTAGCGGACCACTGTCCCTCCTTCCTCAGCTCAGCTACGCGTTGATGCACTTGGCCCTCCTACATGGGGGGTGGGGCAAGTAAAAAGTCAGCCTGGGCATTCAGAGTTGAGCTAAATGTCTAACTGATCACATACACGCTTCAAAACATCGTTTGGCTCCGTAATAATACCATTTGTACACAAACAGAAGAACAATTCGTTTATAAACTAATTCTACCTTTAGGCTTCACTGAGCATGTGCGCCAAGAGGATCGTCACCTAAATTTCCTTTTTTGACCAAACTACTCCTTTAGGATTAAGATATTCTAAAACGATCAAACAGTTTTGCTGGTCTCACCAGTTTAGCCTGCTCTGCCTGCTTGTCCTGGGAGCTCTCCTGGGCGCTGCTGTTAGCAACCGAGCCCTGGCTCAGCGTGGAGAGCTTCAGCGCCGTAGTGCCGTTGGAGGCCGTGAGTTTGGAGTGCGAGGCGGGGGAGAGCGTGTGAGGCGCAGGGGTCCGGACAGGAGCGGACGGGAGAGGGGAGGGCAGGGAGGAGGATAAAGGTGCGGCAGACATGACGGAGGAGGACAGGGGGTTGGACATCAGACGCTGAGCGGGCTGGGACGTCTCCGCTCCGGGCCGGACGAGCGCGACGGTCTTGAGGGAAAGGAGGAAGGATGAAATTATGAAACCGATGATTTCCACGATAAATCATATTAGAGAACAGAATTTACATTTAATGAATACGCAAATTAGAAATATATATCCTATATCATTCCTCCTAGTAAAGTGGTGCTGCATAGATTGAATTTGCATACTGAAACCTGTTAGGCGCTTATATTTTATGATGCTATAACACTTGCGCATATATATATATATTTCCAGTACAGTTTTCAAGTTCTTCTTTGAAAGACTTTAAAAGTGAACCAATCACAAAACAATCACAAAACCCACCAACCCTGACGTAACCCTGATTTCTGTTTAAATCATTGACTCGATTAAAAGGTTTTAACTAGCTGAAGATAAGGCTTCTTTACTCACGGCCTGTCCTGGCTGCATGACCGGCTGCGTTTGCTGCTGCTGTTGTATTTGGAGCTGCATCTGCAGCTGTGGGTGTGGGTTCACTGCAGCCAGCACGGCCCCTGCCCCCTGCAGCTTCACCTGGGCCTGGAGCTGCCCGCCTGGCACCTGGCACTGCTGCTGCTCCAGCACCACGGGCTGAGCCTGAGACAGAGCTAGAGGCAAAGCGGCCATGGGCAGCGTGGCTTGGGGAAGCCGGCCTGGCAGCTGGGGTGGAGGAGTGTGGAGGCTGGCGGCGTTCTGCACCGGAGGGCCTTTGGATGGGTCGTACTGCTGCTGGTTCTGGTTCTGCCCCCCTATCTGGACTGCTTGTGGGGTGGGGGGCATGCCACCTGAGAGAGAATGGAGGGAAGATATAGAAAGAGAGAGGGAGAGAGAGAGCGAGCGAGAGAGAGGGATGGAAAGAAAAAGAGTGGGAATGCAATCGACAAAATGGGTGGAGTAAGGGAAAGGAAGAAGACGAAGAAGAGAACAGAGAGAGAAAGAACAGGGGCAGAGGAAGAGAATGAGAGTAAGGAAGAAAAGCGAAGAGAGAAAATGAAGGAAATGAAGGAGGAAATGGAGAGGAAAAGTGGAGAAAATGAAGGAGAGGAGAGGAGGGTACAGGAGAGTCGCCAGAAAGAGACGATGAAACACTGAAAACACCACAATTTCAAATATTTATTTTAAAAAAATAAAATAAAATTTAAAAAAAAGAATTAAAAACCTAAGAACACTACTATCCTATGGCATTAAATTAACTTTTAATGAACGTGATGTTAATGATAATTAAATACTCACTTTTGGAAAAAATTGTGTGGTGTTAAAGAAAAACAACATCTACACAATAATAATAATAATAATAATAATAATAATAATAATAATAATGATTACATAAGAAACAAGAAGAACTGTGTGCTTAAAAAGTGTTTAATAAATAAAATCATCAAATTATATATATATTTTTTTAAAACAACAAGCAATAACTTATGTTCAGTGATACTAGTATAAAATTATATACAATCGCATGCATTATAAATTCAAACAATTTAAAAAAAAAAAAAAAAAAAAAAGAGGATGGAAAAATGCATTGATAAGAACAGCAAAGAAGGGAAAAAAAAGAGGAGAAAGAAATAAATAAATAAGGAAAGAAAATGCAACTAAGCACAGACACCATAGGATGAGCATGCGTGTTACACCTGTTATGTTACACTGCATTTAGACAGCTTATACAACAGAGCAAAGCGGGGTGTAAGAGCAGAATAAAGACAAGGGAGGGGGCGGAGGGGAGGGGGGCAGATTAGGGTGGAAAGCAGGACAGTACTGGGCTTAAAGTGCACACTTAATGAAGCACCTCCGTCACGCTAGCCTTTACGCCAATTCGCTTCACCTGTAACGGGGCCGCTTTAAGCTCCTGAGTCACTTCGGTCTCGCTAAAATCACCTGGACTGAGGGATAAGAGGCCAAGTCATGACAAAATGCTGGAGAAACCAGGAATGACGGATGGAAAAGATGGACGAGAAGAATGTCTAGACGATGGGAACCGAGGTGTGCTAGTTGACGATGAGATCAGGGGAAAGGGGCGGAGCCAGAGACTCCAGGTAGAACATGAACATCAGATGAACGTGGATTTAAAAAAAAAAAAAAAAAGAAAAAAAAAAAGAAGAAAAGAAAAGTGACGTAATGCAGCTGTCAGAGACTCATCATCCGGTGAGCCGGCAAAGAAGAAGAGAAATGATCGAATTATGATTGAATGATATCAAATCATAAAGGGAAAAAAATAATAATAAAAGTGAACACCAGATGCGGTTTCTTCCCTTTCGGACGCTCAGTCTCTTCTCGATCTTCTCGTACCGCTCGGAGCCTGAACTTCCAGCGGGGCGGGTCAAATTTGAATTTGGGCTCGGGTCGATAATAAAATAATAAATAAAAATTCAATGACAAAAGGGAAGGGGTCATCACTCAGTACTTTCTGGGTCGACCTCTGACCTCCAGCAGCGCGTCTCTAAACCAACAGTAGTGGAACCCGGGCCGTGGAGGGGGGAATAAAACACAGCGGCGCTCCTACCTTGCGCTGTCGGCATAAGCTGCTGGAGGGGAACGCCGGGAGATCCTAAAGGAGCTACAACGGGGTGCTGGAATATCATCCCGTGGCGAACCACTTCGATCCGGGACCGCTTAGCCTGATCTGGGATGCAAAACACACACAACCCTGAACACGCAAAAGAAGCACAGAGTTTTGGAGTAAAAAAAAGAAACAAATAAACAAACAAATAAAAGGAAAACAGTGGCACACAGCGACGACGTTTGCAC
>JANDJT010000126.1:0-14803 GCA_024331685.1 Stegophilus panzeri | reverse complement strand
AAAAAAAAAAAAAAAAAAAAAAAAAAAAAAAACACTAGGCACAGAGCAATGACGATTGCACACCAGCAAGTCGGACGTTAGGAAGCGGCGCTCGTCCGTTTTCATGGGCTTCGAACACACAGCGCTGGGAAAAGATGCTGAATATTGATTAAGCAGAAGCAAATTTGAGGAGGAAATGAAGGAAAGAAAGAGAGGGGAGGAAGAGAGAAAAAAAAAAAAAGAAGGGGGGGAAAAAAAAAAAAAAAAAAGATCCTTCAGCGACGCCGGTCTACCTGCTTGAGCCAAAGCCTGCTGCCGTTTGAAGGCCTCCATGTCCACGGGATTGGAACCTGCAGCACCAGGATGAGCCTGTGAACGTCACAGAGCGTCAAAAACATTAATATATAACCTAATCAGAATAAATAAAGCATTGTATACACACACACACACACACACACACACACACGGAGGTCTTTCCAGGGACCGTGATGTGTCTGTGACGTCTCACCTGAAACTGCGGCTGGGTGGAAAACGCCGCCGAGACGTTCGGCGGGAGCTGGGTGGCTATGGCGACGGGCGTCACCGTCTGACCGTCCTTTCCTGTCACTACTTTCACCTGAGTGGTTGTCATAGAAACAGACGTACATACAACGCTCGCACAGTGGCCCTGAAATGAAAACGGCTGCTGAATGAAAAGATCTCGCTGTAGTCGTTTTGCACTCGCTGCTGTTCGTGCGATACAGATTTACTGGCACCGACAGGAATTAAAGGTACTCAGGGGACACACAACTTCGGGTTCATCGATTCTCTAGAATTTACCGGAAAGGAAGGACGGATTACACTGCAACCTGTATAACTAACCGTGCAGTGTCGTAAAGGATTTCAATTGGTTACTGCTTACAGTTTTGATTATATTTTGACACATTTTTCTCAACTCTAGGTTCAAATAAAGTTTGCATTTCATTAACAGTGGCAGATTTTTCTTCATCTTATATAGCGTCGTAAATTAATCCCAAATTAATACCGACTCGACGAAGGGGATTTAAATTTTGCCCGCTGTCTCCTCCGGACGAGAATATTCTCCGGCTGATATAATCTGGTGATTTAAATATGAAATATAAACACTTATATAAAGTTATATAAACACTAGGACTTCCTCCGGAGCTCCCCAGGTACCTTCAGTTCCTATTTGAATTTTTTTTTTTAAAAAAAACAAACAAAAAACAGATACCTGACAGCAACTTTATTAAAGAAAGAAAAAAGAAAAGAAAAAAAAACCTCGCAGGACACTTTACCTCGTCATTGATGACTTCAGATTGTTCTTCTTCTTCCTCCTCGTCCTCGAGGTCGAGATCGTTCTGCCTTAGGTAGGTGAAGAGCGGCACGCATGGCTTCTTCTTGAAGGCCAGGTAGTCCATCATGTTGCCTTGCAGGTGCTGCAGAAAGAAGAGTTCGATCAGGTAGTCCTTGAAGACGTCCTTCAGGCTGTCCATCTTCTTGGTGTGATGCTCCAAACACTGCTTCCTCAGCTGAGCCACCTCGGCGTTAGGGGGCGCTATCTCCTCCAGCTTCTTGGGCTGGACCTTTTTGGGAGTCGGCGGGGGGTTCGCGGTACTCCGAGAAGGACTTGAAGGAGGGACTGCGCCGAAGGAAGTCATTCCGGACGCCGCGACCCCTGCGACAACGGGCCGAAGCTGCCCCTGGATGATGCTGCTGATCTGAGGAGGGAGGTTGGACGTGGTGATGTGACCGGGGCTGGCTAAGGCCGGAAGAGCCGCTCCTGACGCCACGGGACTCTGCGGGCCCAGGTGATGGATGGTGCCACCGGTCTGAGAGTGCGGCTGAGAGAGGCGTCTCTCCCTCACGGACGCCGGCGTCCCGGCAGGAGATGCCAGCTGCACCGTGCCGACCGTCGTCGGAGCCAGCTGAGTCAAGCCTGTGTTATCCTGGTACACGAAGTGTCCGCTTCCAGGCGGACTGCTGAGGTTAATCTGACGCAACATGATTCCAGCTTCGACGAAACGCGTAGGGCTTTGCGTGCACACCCCGAGAGCGGCGCCCGGCCTGGTCACGGCCTGCAGTGGGCCGGGGCTGTGCTGTGTCGGACTCTGAGGCTGAATAGGCGCAGGATGGGGCGAAGCCACTTGGATGTACGGAGACGTGCTGTGGTCGAACCTCCACTGAGGAGGCTGGTGCTGGAAGCCGGGCGAAGCTGGATTTTGCAATGGCAGCGACGTCAACGTGATCTGCTGGTTCGCGGGGACCATGGGCCCCACGTTCTGTAAGGTGATGTTCATGTTCTGGCCGGCCACGGGGCTTCGACTCATGATGATCTGGTAGTTGGGGGACTGAGGAGCCGAGACCGCAGGGCTCGCCGCCGTGGTAAACGTCGTCACCGGCGACTGCGGATGAGCGACGGCCGTGGGTTGTTGCTGCGCGACTGTGATCGGTTGCTGTTCGTCTGCTTCCGAGCCCGTGAAGGATTTGGATCTCTGAGCATTTCGTTGTGCACTTGGTGGACCTCCTCCATGGTGCATCGCGTGGCACTGACACAGTGATGTTTAAAAATACTACTACTACTACTACTAATAATAATAATGGCACCCTTAAAAAGCAAAACGAGACAAACAATTATATTACTCTATAATACACACAATGATTATCCATATGCAGCACAGATCTAGAGTAAAACTATCGTTTATTCCATGTAGAGTATTATTCATTAATTCCACATGCAACATATACAGAGTAAAACAATCATATGAAACATTATGTTTATCTTAAATTATATTACACATACCCCCATCTACTCATTGTTATCATTGTGACTAGCATGCTAGGCCCGCTTATCTGTACCTCAATAGCCTCCTAGCTAGCGGCTAGCAACCAGCTAGCAAAATAAAACAAAAACAATACCTATCTGTTCATTTTAGCTTTCAGCCTTTTTTTTTTACTCTTATAAACTACATTTATAATATCGCAGTTTAAGACATTAAGCTACAACGTGGGCCGAATAACACAAATAAACAAAGCAGCGGTGGCGTTTTTCTATTATGCGCTCGCGGGGTAAAAACAACCCGTGGTAATAAACACACCGCTAGCAACCTAGCAATTATACACCAAATTCACCAGGACTTACAGCTAATTAGCTGTCCCACGCGCGCACCATTCAGTGTTGTTAGAATAATCCCCAGGCTGTATATAAAGCTGTACTGACACTAGAACAGCCAAAAAACAAAACAAAAAAAAAAACTGCACCGAGTTTATAAAAAGCGTCGCGGCGGCGCTGTGTGTAACATGGCGAGAGCTAGCTACTACTGTCAAGCTGTTCACACTGCGCATGCGCACCAGCTCAGCCAGCGGCTTATTCGTAAATAATTACGTGCATGATGTAATAAAACGTATAAAATCGTGACTTTTGAGCCATATTTACTGCATCGTATGTCTAATCAACATAGGCGTAGGATTATATCACAGCTTGTTTAATTATCGGCCACTTCCTTTAATTCTCCCGTTACCCGGAAATACTCTTGTTTAAAAGGGCGGGCCTTGATAATAATTGACAGAAGCTCGAACCAATCGGAAAGAAGAATTCTAGCTATCAACCAATGAGCTGCTACGATGTAAGGTTTACATAAGCACCAAATCGTAACAGATAAATCGTAATGTTTGGATTTAATCATTTAATAATGACAAACAAACAAACAAACAAACTCTTTGGTATAATCACAGTGTACTTAAGTAATTATTAAATTAATGTAGATGTAGGTACGGGTTTAAACCAATCCACAAAGTTTCTAGAGAAACAGGACAGTTGTGTATTTATTTGTTTGTTTGTTTGTTTATTTATTTATGACATACTAACACATTGTTTGTTCTAACCACAACGTGCATAAGTAATTATTATAAGTAATTAAGCAATTATTGTAAACGTAGTTAGGGTTAAACAAAAACATGTTTCTAAAGAAACAGGACATTTGTTTATTTGTTTGTTTATAACGACAAACAAACAAATTGTTTAGTGTAACTGCAGTGTACTTAAGTAATTATTCGATTATTGTAGATGTGGTTAAGGTTAAGCAAAGTACACAACGTTTCTAGAGAAGCAGGATGTTATTTGTGTGTTTGCTTGTTTGCTTATTAATGACAAACAAACACAAATTGTTTGGTGTACTTTTTACTTGTAATAATAATAATAATAATAATTTATAATATAATTAATGACAAACAAATAAATAGTTTGGAGTAACTGCAGTGTACCTACAGTAAGTATTTATTGTAGCTGTAGTAAAGGTTAAGCGAATACATATTTCTAGAGAAACAGGACGTTTAGGACAAAATGTATTTCTTTATTTATTGTTTTATTTATATAAAATATATTTGCACTGTTAAATGTGTGTGTGTGGGGGGATTTAGAAGCAACACATTTAACACTTCTTGGGATAATAAAGTCAGAGATTTTATAAAATGTCATTGTCTGCTTGGATCGATCTGTTTGTTTGTTTATTAGGGTGGTTTTTTTTTTTTTTTTTTTAAAAAGCCACACTTAAAAGCCAGCTAAAAATAGGACCAAACTTTTATTTTTGATCATCACACATACACACAAAACTACAAACATTACAAACCTTGGCTTTTGGAAAAATAAAGAAAAAAAGACAAGCATTCAAACTTCACAAACATCATTTATATATATATATATATATATACACACACACACAACAGGTACTCGTGTGCATTTTGTGTGCATACATAAGGCCATTGTCTAACGTTAAAAAACAACAACAACAACAAAAAAAACCAAACAATCAAAAAAAAATTGTCATCTCTAACTTTTCAACAGTTAGAACACTTGATCCATGTGAGTTGTGTGCATTTTTTGAAGAAAAAAAAAAAAAAGGGTGCTGTAATACATACAACAGAATAAATTAAGTGAAAGCTATCAAGGCGAGCAAGGAGGTCAGCTCCTCTACAGTAGACTCGTTTAGGCATTCAGGTAGCATTCTCGTTCATAAAGTGCTTCATCGTAAAGAAAGTTGTAAATAATACAGGTACAGTAGCTGATTCATACGGTTCTCGCAATAAATATCAGAGTTAAAAGATCACACGGCAAGTCAAAGGTCAGAGAAAATGCTTTCGCTTGGTCTGTCACTTGTATATCATTTGAACCTGTTCTGTGTAACACTGACACGACGCGAGCCGTCTAACCTTCTCAGATCAAGCCTACCACGGCTGCGTAGACTTCGACTGTAATAATAATAATAATAATAATAATAATACGCTTCCTTTTGAGGTTTCCGTTCATGCGAGGAAGGCCATGCTTTAGAGCGTAAAAAGTCCAAAGATTCGCGTTCATTATGCTTCGCGTTAGACAGAAAAAAAACACACAATCCCTCTGATAAAGAATCGTGATTCGGAACGGGACGAGTCGATCCGGGGTAATGAATCGTAGTCGAGGTCACTGCTAATGCTGACGCAGATCGGTGTTCTGCCAGACGACTAATGAACTAATTCACACACGTTTCGAACGCTGTAAGACCCTTAAACCAGGTTTTAATCTGAGCGCTTTAATCCAATCTATACCACTCAAATGGTATAAACTCTCAGTTCTGATTGGTCAGAAGGTGTGTCGATTCATTTTCCATAACCGCAGCTCTTCCGTAACAACTTACCTCCGGATAAACTAAGACCGATAATAAACCGATTAGCGTTAATTATAATCATTTACATGGTTCCAGTGATTTACGGAAGGAGTCTCCAGCGTCAGAGCTTTGTAAGAGTTCTGTTTCCTGCCACTGGAAAGTCTTTCTTCGGTCATATTAACTTAACAAGGATAGAAGAGGGACGACTGTTTATAACTGCTATGTCGTAACTAATATGTTTTGTGGACCATGTTAAACGTAACTCTGAATACGATAAAAAGTATGACGGGCCGTTCTTCGATGAATAAAAATAACTGCAGTCGTGGGAGAATAGCTGTGGTGAAAGACGTATAAAGCGATGTTCTAGGAAAATGCCCAGCTTCGTTTGGTGGTAACAGTGACTCCGCGTTCATCACTGATTATTTTCCTGTAACAGCGCACACACACACACACACACACACATACACACACCTCCCCCCCCCAACGTTTTTTAAAATTTTTATTTATTATAAAATACTGTAGTATGTAGCATACTAAAGCATATTTAGAAGATAATGGTCGGACCGTCGGTGTGCATGTGAATGAGGGATGAAGATTCATTTGGCATCGGAGGAAATGTGAGTCTCGGAGGAAACACCAAGCCTTCGTGGCGTGTGATCACACACACGATCCCGGCTGCAGGGAGGAGAGACGTCGCACAATACACTGCTTACCTGCCAAGACACACACACACACACACGCGTGAGAATGAGATGAGGATTCTTTCTTTAATCCCAATGTCTAAAGACAGTACGGCTAGTGGATTGTTCTCAGCACTGACACCGGGAACAACTCAAGCGCTGGATTGAGAAAACAAAACTCTTCAGCGTGAAAACGTGTACGCTCCTTACACTTGTTGATGTTGTTGAGGTCGGATCTCTCGGTAATGATTAAGGACAGGCCTTCCATCAGCAGCAAGGCTTTGTGGTAGCGCTGCACAGAGGCCTCGCCGTGGTGGAACATCTCATCCAGAGCCGCAGCCTGCACCTAATGACACGTTAGAACAGAAAGCAGCTTCAGCGATACGCTGCCTTATTAACTTCAAGAGAGAGAGATGGAGAGAGAGAGAGAGAGCGATGGAGAGAGAGCAAGAGAGAGAGAGAGCGAGAGATGGGGAGAGAAAGAGAGCGATGGAGAGAGAGCGAGAGAGAGAGAGAGAGAGAGATGGGGAGAGAAAGAGAGAGCGAGAGAGATGGAGAGAGAAAGAGAGAGAGAGATGGAGAGAGCGAGAGAGATGGAAAGAGAAAGAGAGAGAGAGATGGAGAGAGCGAGAGAGATGGAGAGAGAGAAAGAGAGCGATGGAGAGAGAGCAAGAGAGAGAGAGCGAGAGAGAGCGAGAGATGGGGAGAGAAAGAGAGCGATGGAGAGAGAGCGAGAGAGAGAGAGAGAGAGAGCGAGAGAGATGGGGAGAGAAAGAGAGAGAGAGAAAGATGGAGAGATGGACAGAGTGAGAGAGATGGAGAGATGGAGAGAGAAAGAGAGAGGCTGAGAGAAAACAAGTGCTTATACTGTAACTGCTATACTATAAATACTACATCATTACTATAAATGACTTATCATTTAACTATAAACGGATAAAAAGCGTGAATTGCGAGGAGTGAATAGCTTCACTTCAGGATGCGCTGGAAACGTGTGTGTGTGTGCGTGTGTGTGTGTGTGTGTGTGTGTACCATCTGGACGGTGTGAGAGTAGATGAGTCTCTCAGCGGTGATGTTGTTCATGCGGTCCATCAGCCTCTGTTTGGTGCTGAAGAAGAGCTGAAGCCTCGCAGTGAGAGAGCGAGAGGATATCACACACTCCTTATACAGCTCATTCAGCTTACGCACCACTACACACACACACACACACACACACACACACACACACAAGACATCATTAACCAGCAATCGAGGAATTGAGGAAACTCAGTGTTGCTAAAGCTGTTAAAGGAAAATAAAACCTCGGGGGTGTCAGGAAAAACCCCGCTGCACGGAGTACGGTCAGATATTAGTCACGAGTCGTGTTATTAATGTTGAGCTGAAATGTGTCTGTCTGCGGCGGAAGCGCGAGGGCGGGATCGGTCTTGGTCCACGAAACGATTCGGAAACTTTTTCGCAAGATCGCCGCGTCGATAGATGCAAACGGTCGCTGCCGATCGTGCCGCTGAAGTTGGCAGATCTCGTTGAGAATGAACGAACGGTCTCCGGACGCTTTGTCTGTCGCTGTATGTGTGAACGTAGCGTTGGATCATGTCTCATAACAAGCCTCAGCCTCGGTTACTGATGTATATCGCTACGACATAATAAGGAAACATCTGCGATTCCACCCCGTCCAGGTTGTTACCCCGCCTCTTGCCCCATGCTGCCTGGGATCGGCTCCAGCTTCCCTGAGGCCATGTAGGATAAGTGCTATAGAAAATGGATGGATCTGCGATTCCCAAACTCACTGCAGCGCGAAAACTGGGAATAATGGTAGAGCAAGCATCACATGAAACTCTCTCTCTCTCTTTCCCTCTCTCTCCTTCCCCCTCTCTCTCTCCCTCCCTCTCTCTCTCTATCTCTCTCCCTCTCTCTCTCTCTCCTTCCCTCTCTCTCTTTAGCTCTCTCTCGCTCTCCCTCCCTAGCTCTCTCTCGCTCTCCCTCCCTCTATCTCTCTCCCTCTCTCTCTCTCTCCTTCCCTCTCTCTCTCTAGCTCTCTCTCGCTCTCCCTCCCTCTCTCTCTCTCTCTATCTCCTTCCCTTTCTCTCTCTAGCTCTCTCTCGCTCTCCCTCCCTCTCTCTATCTCTCTCTCCTTCCCTCTCTCTCTCTCGCTCTCCCTCCCTCTATCTCTCTCCCTCTCTATCTCTCTCTCCCTCTCTATCTCTCCCCCCCCCATCTCTACCAGTTAAGATGATGCATTTTTTGGGAAACTGGGCTAGAGCACAGAAATGTTGGCGAGTATGTTGAAGAGCTAACGAGCTGTTTACGGCTGGCTGTGTTAGTGTTCTCACCCTGTTTAACAGAAGCAGACGGATAGAGTTTGCCCTGTTTAATCGCCTCCTTCGCTGTGTGTAAGGCGGTGGACAAGAGCTCAGCGCACTTCATATACAGGACCAACTGCTCTGCACAACTAAACACACACACACACACAAATCTTTTATATATTTCCTTTATGGAGAAATAAAACTGCATCACATTGTGTGTGAGTGTGTGTGTGTGTGTGTGAGTGAGATGTGAGGTGCGTCACCTCCACTCTCGGCTCAGCTGGCTTATCTGGTCGGCCACCTGACTCGGCTCCAGGAAGGAGGCGTCGGATGTCTCGCTCCTCTCGAGCCCGGCGTCCTTTGCTGCGGCCATGTCCGTCACGCAGTGCGTGAAGGCCAGAGTGAAGTGCAGCTGGGTGAGCATGTCCGTGTGACCCTGCTACAGACGGACAACAGATAGACGAGGTCACTCCCTGTGAGATCGCGGCGTTTCCAGAGCGGCTGTCCTGCTCTAATGTTCTAGCAGCTCTTCTACTACATCAAATCACCCCAACAGTTAGATGAAGGGACATATGCTGTAATATTTGTGGGGAAAAAAGGAATGAAATTAGCAAGCTAGCATTACAAAGAGAAGTTGTCAGTGGAGTACGTTAACTAAATACAAATACTGACATTATACCGAATGGCTGTCAGTGTAACAGCTTACACTAGGGAAAAAAACATGAAACAAGGTACTAAATGAGCCAGTGATGAACAAAACACTACCCTAGATACATAGCTCTCAAAGTGCGGTCTGTGAAGCGTAGCCAGGGGGTCCGCCATGTTCTCATTTTGTTTTCTTGTTATCGAATGCCTATAAATAGTAACGAAAAAGACCTCCACTTGGATAGCTAGTCGCTAGCTCATCGCTGGAGCCACCGCCATCACACCCCCGTAACACTGTGAGCAGTACCTCCATCAGCGTCTCCGCCGGGAGCTCGGGAGGCACGAAGGCAGCATCCCTGTGCAGATCGGAAGCCGTGACGTCTGTGAAACCGCAGCATTGTCTTTCCGGTGAGTTGTAGGACTTGGGGTAGGGAACGCACGTCCAGCCAGGACTGCCAGGACTGCATGACGACGCTGTAAACAAACAGTCGTTTATTCCACAAATCCTGACAAGAAAATATATTAAGATTGAATATGATCTGACAAAGAAAACAGTTTTTGAAGAGAACTCTACAGGGACGGGGTATAATATTAATCCTAAATTATTGCCACCCGTACAATTAATATTTGGACATCATAACAGTACCGAGCCTTGTAATTCTTGTAATGTTTAACGACTTTCCGAGGACCCGCTTTTGTGCACGTGGGCGCGCTTTTTTATTCACACCACAGGCTTGCGTTAAGGTTCAGACTGAGATGGTTGTACAAAACCGTTCAAATTTTAGTGCCAATATCTTGTAAAAAGATCGATCTACAACCGAATATTAACCTCCTGGACGAGGCAACCAGGTTTTCGGGCTAAAACAAATACCAGCCTCGAAACAGCCCCAAAGGCATCATCAATCCTCCATGACATTTTACAGCAGCTACGCATGGACGCTTACGAGAACAGTGGGGAAAATGTTATTTTCGTTTCTATAAGCAGTGCTAGTTAGGATTTTTAACATCTGCTCACCTGAGACGTGTCTGCGCGTAGCGGTCGAAGTAGGAGCGTGTCCGTCGGGAGGGGTGCCTATAGTGAAGGGGACACGACCGGGGCTTCCTAAGCCTTTCTCCGCACAAACGATTCCACCAGGGGGCACTCAAGGAGCGAAGAACAACGAGGGAAGTAAGATCATTATGTTCTTGTGTCAGTCAGACAGTACATTGCATTTCAGTGTCCATGTTTTTGCCTTGCTCTACTTAATGCTGAGGATAGACACGCTTTGTGGTTCACGTGTACGGACTAGAGTTTGCGTTCATTGTCTTGTAGAAGACTATCTACCTGTAGTGTCCATGGGTCTCTCTGTATTCAGCCCGTCACAGCTGCCCCTGTCCAGCTGAGATCCAAACACGGCTTTCAGCAGCATATCGGGCAACCGGCCCGCGCTACCGGACCTGCCAAACAAATATACATTTATCCTCTGTTTATAAGGGATGTCCAGCTGCATTTCAGCATCGTGCCAACTAGTTCGCGACAACATCATTTTAAGAAAGCTTCAAAACAAGCCTCGAGTAGAACGTAAAGCACAGCCAGGTTCTGCTTTCTGAGAAGCACCTTTTCACAGAGCCTCTCCTCGTCTGCGTCGTGTTGACGGGGGTCACACGGGGTTCCTGGAGGTCGGGCATGGTCCTGGTGTGGCTCAGAGTGCTGGGAAGGCTCGCTCGTCTACTCAGCTCCCACTGAGCGACAAGAAACACACACTGAGGTCAGACGTGCTGTTAGAGGTGCTGTTACAGACTCTGAAAACAGATACTTTTAGGACATCTTATTAAGATCAGATCTGACCTTATAGCATGACCAGAAGACAGAGGTAGAGATACAGTATGTCTCTATCTAAAACAATACAAGGAGCTGCTTAAACGTGATACGGTGAGGCTTTGAGCCTACTTCGTTGAGACTGCCAGACAGGCCACACCTCCTTCGCTCAGACTGTGTTTGTGTGGTGTGTGTGTGTTTGTGGTAGAGTGAACTCACCCTGTGTACTACTGCATCTGGACTGTGCTGGTGGCTCCCTCTTCTAGCTGTCAAAGTCGGTTCCATGGCACCGACGTCGTAGAAAAGAGGGAAGACCCGATTCTGTGGACGGACGTGCACGTCTGAGCCGGGCCGAGAGAGAGAACGAGGCGGAGAGACACATGGCGTTGCAATCAGACCCAGCCCAGATGTATGAAACATTATATACTACGATATAATATTTACGCTCACGTGAGCGTATATGTGTGTGTGCTGAGGTAAAGAGCTAGGCGTCGCTCACCCTGAAGTCCCGTCCTGCTGCACTGCGGCTCTGATTGGTCAGGGGTCTCGGGTATCGTTCCCACTGAGGAAGAGCACAAAATCAAGCTACACATCACACCACACCCGATTTCCACAGTCGACCGATCGGTCGAATCTGCAACGATAACCGACAGTTCCAGCAATCGTTTATCGGTTCCTGTTCGAACGATCGGTCGAAATCCAAACTAAAACTAACCAAGCGGCTGAGAAGCGTCCTCTGTCGTTATTATACGGTACGAGAGCGGCCTCTAGAGGCGAAATAAAAACCATCGCTGACAAATTTTGTCGTGTTATTCAAAGTGTTTTTTGATTCATTTTGGACGTGTCTATTTTTATCTGTTATTTGGAGTGTTACTTTTTGGTTCAGTTTGGATGTGTACCTTTTATTTACTTTACTATTTATTAAGAGTTCATATATATTGATATTTAGATATTTATTTCATTTAAAAAGAAACACAGTAGATTTTCACGGTACAGTCGGTATTGTTTATTTTTGTAATAAAGTTCAGCAACAAGAAACAAGATTCCTGGAAAGTTTTATATATATATATATATATATATATATATATATATATAATAAATGAACCGGCTGATGAAATCTTTACCTGGGAAACAGGTTAAGCACGCTTTTAGCTTTTAGCCCTGTCTTATTTGTCCTAGTCATTTAAGGTATAAATAGCATTATTTATGTGTACCTTTGGGAGATGGTTGGTGAGGTCTGGACCCCCCTGTAGACAGTCTACGATGAGATGGACTAAGAGAGCCTTTGGGGAACCCGCTCATGTAGCAATGACTTGTGGGTACTGCAGTCCTGAAAATAAAGTAAGTGCAGAGTCTTATGACCAGCTCACCGTGTAAGCAACATGTATGTGTGTAAGATATTAGTGTATTAGATAACTGACCTCGATGCTCCCTGCAGGTTCTGCTCCATTCTTTGGTAGTTGTGGATCTGTGTAGGCACAGGAACAGGCACGGATTGGCTGTAACTACTACCGCAGTACTCCAAAGGTCTACAGAGAGAGAGAGAGGGAGAGAGAGAGAGAGAGAGAGAACAGGAGAGAGGGAGTGTGTGCCAATATGCTAAATGATTAATACCATGTGACTCATAAACACCATTTGTTTCTAAATGTTCCGTGAAACACACCAAGCGATTAAACCTTCTCTGACACACGCACGCACACACACACACACACACACACACACACACGCACACGCACACACAAAGTTACCTGGTAGGGCTTGGGGATATACGTAGAGACGGACTTGTTCCACCCGAAAAGGTACCAGGACTCAACAGCGAACACCTGGAAAAGTCACACAAACGTCAGCACACAGCTGGATAGAAACAGCCGCAAGCACACTTTCAAAAACAACAACAACAACAACAAAAACGTCGTTCAGAAAGTAGAACCGGCTAAGCAACGACAGTAAAAGTGACTTCATCATCATTTTGATTCACAAACACATCATCATGAAGAGGGAAACAAACCCAAAGTCACTTGGGTGCGGTGCGCCGTTAAAGGAAAAAAAAATCAGTGACAGGATGGCGTGATGCGGATCGACGCAAAACAGAGTTACCACCATGAAGTCGATGACAATTTGTTTTTAACGTTTTCTTAAGAGACATAACCGCTCTCCACTTACCCGCTCTGTATCCCTACTTCCTGATGGTCCTGGTCTGTCATCTCATCTAAAAGGATCAAAACAAGAAACGTTTTCAGGAACACGCTTACAGTACAGGAATAAATCTCACGAGGAGCCGAAATGTTCTCGATCACACAAATCCCTGGGATTTATTCAGGATTTATTAAGGTTTTGGATGTGTGTGTGTGTGTGTGTGTGTGTGTGTGTGTGTGTGTGTGTGGTGCTGCAGCATTACTGGGGTGTGATGTTCTTACTGGGGAACTCTGCTAGCACCATGACGAAGTCCTCTGTCTCTGAGGAAGAGGAGTCCTTCAGCTGGGAGCAGGAAGGAGGTGTGGCTTTGTGTAGTGGGTGTGGCCTCTGGGTTTCAGTGTCCGACTGTTAAGAAAGAAAAATGAAAATATTCTGCTGTGTTGTAATGTGTAATTGTAATTGTAATTATAATTGTAATGTGTGTGTGTGTGGTACCTGTGTGGGAGTGAGGTTGGAGGTTGAGGAGCCGCTGCTGGAGCTCCCCGATCTTGAGCTGGGGTACGATGGCATGGGCACCGGAGAGGCTGAGAGAGAGAGACAGAGAGAGAGAGAGTGAGAGACAGACAGACAGGGATGCAGATTCAGAGAGACAGGCAGAGATCGAGAGATCGAGAGAGTGAGTGAGTGAGGTAGACAAGGACGGACAGAAAGTAAATGAAAGATGAAGAAAGAGACAGAGAGAAAGAGAGAGGCAGAGAGAGAAAGAGAGACAGCAAAACAGACAGACAGACAGACAGAGAGATTGAGCGAGAGACACGAAGACAGACAGATAAAAAATAGATGGAGAGAGAGTGAGAGAGACAGATAGAGACAGAGAGAGGGTGAGAGGCACAAAGACAGAGAGAGAGAGACACCGAGAAAGAAAGTGAGAGAAAGAGATAGACACAGAAAGATGCAGATTAAGAGAGACAGACAGAGGTGAGGGACAGATAGATAGAGAGGGAGGGAGGGAGGGAGTAAGATAGACAAGGACAGACAGAAAGTAAGTGAAAGATGGAGAAAGAGACAGAGAGAAAGAGTGAGAGAGAGAGGCAGAGAGAGAGAGAGAGAGACAGCAAAACAGACAGATAAATAGACCGGTAGCGTGAGTGAGAGAGAGACAGATAGAGACAGAGAGAGGGTGAGAGACACAAAGGCAGACAGATAGACAGAGAGAGAAAGAGAGAAAGAGAAAGTAAGTGAGTGAGTGAGAGAGAAAGAGAGACAGATGGATACAGAGAGACAGATAGAGACAGAGAGAGAGTGAGAGACACAAAGGCAGACAGATAGACAGAGAGAGAAAGAGAAAGTAAGTGAGTAAGAGAGAGACAGAGACAGACGGGTAAAGAAAGAGAGACAGACAGATACAGAGAGACAGCTTACACTTTCTCGGGACGGTGCTCGCTTCCAGAAAAGGATGATGAAAAAACTCATCTGAGAACGAACGAAAAGAACAAAACCGTGCCAGATTTAATGACTGTGTTTATTATTTGCACTGTACATTATACACTGTGTGTGTGTGTGTTTCTGTGTGTGTGTGTGTGTGTGTGTGTGTGTGTGTGTGTGTGTGTGTGTGTGTGTGTGTGT
>JANDJT010000125.1:32331-45050 GCA_024331685.1 Stegophilus panzeri | reverse complement strand
TAAAATAACTCTTTATTGGCAGTGTTTCACTTGTGTATTGTGCATGTTTATTTTATTTTACTGCATTTGGTGTGTTCTGTAATCTTAATTGTAGTGCCCTTACTCGATGTTCCTCGTCTTTATGTATTAGTTGTATCTGTTTGAGAATGTACATGATTTCATTTCCTTGCAGGTGCTGATGGACACGTCGTATTAATAAAGCCTCCTGCATCAGTGATTGTCTGCAGGTGTTGTTTCTGTTTGCTAGACCAAACATCAGTCATTTGTACTGTAGGATGAAGAGACCAGCTCTGCTGGGACAGAGGCACAAAATGAAGATGCTGGGACTCCCACAGAGGTTTAACATAACGCAGTTCCTTTATTTAAAAAAAAACAGGATCTCAGCAGGGTAAACAAAGTGTTCGCGTTTGTCCTGATTAACACAGACCAAATATTTTTACAGTCATTTATAATAAATTATACTGAATTATCATTGTCTTCATGTAGAGGAGCTGTATTTATATATAAAAAAAGAAGTCCATCTTCAAAGGCAAATTAGGAAAGTGACATGGAGATGGACCTTCTACAACTTCAAATGGAGGGAAAGAAGAAAAAGAAGGAAAAAAGAAAGAATGTGACCATAAATTAACCTTGCTTTCTGGATTATCCCCCAGGTTACCTGGAAAACAGAGCTGGGTGTGTGTGTGTGTGTGTGTGTGTGTGTGTCTCTAAACTTCTGAAACGCAGCTAGCACATCATTTATTAGAAGCGATGCAGAATACTGACTGGTCCGTTAACGCATCAGAGGAGAGTTATAATATCTGTGTATAAACACGGAGGTAGACACGATAGACACGCTAACGATCACACAAACACCAACACCGTTAGGATTAAAAATATTTATTATTTAAAAACAGGTTACATCGCAGACACACACAGGGGTGCGAGATCAGGACTGGGGATGAACATGAACCTTTCCAGAGACGGAGATGATCAGCTCCCTTAAACATCTCCTTCGACCTCTCCGGTAACAGCAATATTTCCACCACTGAATTAAATCACTTCAATCCCAGTGAACGTTTACACAGACAAAACGTGAAAATAACCACACAAACAAACGTGAAAACATCTCAGAAAACCGGAGGAGGAGGGAGTTTGGATCAGGAGAACGGGGACGCGTTAAGAACCGTGTGTTCGACGCATCATGATCAGAGTCAAGCTAGCTAACCGGCTAGTCAAGAGCAAAAATTACTTTAAATAATGTCAGACAACAACGAGAGTTTGTGATAAATGATAGAAATCAGACTTCTGTGACAATCCTGGCATCACGTGACCAACAACTTTAACATAAAGTCGAAAATAAATAAATCCAAACAATTCGATATGTATTTATCCACACAGCAAACAGAAGCAATCACACGCAAGCAGATAACGTTCACAAGCACGCACAAACCTCGGCTAAACCACGAGTCACGTGTCTGACGTGAAGCAGGCACGTGTTCAAGACGATCCCATCATGTAAAAACATTAGTGTAAAAAAGTCTGTTCATCTTCATCTCCGGCTGCACGTTCGTGACCTGAAATCCACCACATGTAAACATTCAGAGCTTTAGCTTCTTCACAAATATACGCCATCCTTCAACCATTTCATCATATATATATAAATAAAAGAATCTGAAGATATTCTGGAGACGTCCGTCTGAAGCAGCACACAAAAAAATAGAAATATTATCCTTCATCTTGCAAGTGACATTAAAAGCTCATCAAGGAACAAACAACAACAACAACAACAACAAAATATATAGATCACGTCAGGAAGATAAATTTGGCACCGCGATCTACAATTCAGTCAGAAGAAAGATGCTAGAAAAAGAAAGACCAGCTCGACCCACTTTTAAAGAGTGGAGCAACCAAAAGGAAGTGTTCAGTGACCGGGTCGGTCATAAAGGAGGGCGTGTCCCTCAATACAGACGCCTTCTCGTAAGAAAGTGTACCCTTCAGAGTCCTTCTGACAAGAAAGGTGTCCTCCACAAAACCCTTAAGAAGAACCTTCCGGAGAATTCTCAGAGAGAGTGAACCCTCCAGAGATGTCTTCCTGAGGATGACTTGAAGCCAAATGCATTTAAAAAAAAAAAAAAAAAAAAAAAAAAAAAGGTGTCCTTCCCATTTGTCTCCTGAAAGCGGTTCTGGAAGGTCACCGCTCTGAAGCGGCTCAGAAACACTTCCTGAAGACAATCTGGGGTCCAAACTCGTCATACTCATCCTGGCTGATCCAGGCCGAGGAGAAGGACGACATGCTGGCGAGGATTGCTCCTCCTCTCCACACAGAGAAATCTCGATCTTTAGGACTCGTGACCTTTACCCTCTCACCCAAACCTGCAGGGGCCAAACGACTGATCTCACACTGCAGACGTTCAGGAAGCCCGGTCAGCAGGGTGTTCCCACCTTCAGAGACACGGAGACGAACCAGAATTTAATCTCAGGACCTTCACTCCTTCTAATACGCTTTAAACCGGAAAACATTTGATTTATTCAGGACTTCCAGAAGCTGTACTCGTACCTGAGAGAACAATATTTCCCACCAGGTCCCTGCGCAGGTCAACGTCCGACTGAAGAACAGATTTGAAAACGCTCTCATGCATCCCATAATAATCCTGACCGATCAGCTCCGGCTTGAACAGGATCTCCGGAGCTCTGAAGATTCAAAACCCAACAAACTTCATCACTGCAGCTTCACATCAACAACACAACCACTTCAACCTTCTCTCTCACACGCAGAGTAGTTACCTGAACCTCTCTGTCGTCAAGGAGACGACATGTCCGTCAGGTAGAGTGTAATGCACCGGTGCACTGGCTCCGCCTCCTCCACCAAGCTCCGCCTCATAGTTCAGAGCCACACAGCAGCAGCTTTCCTTAATCTCACGCACCATCTCCATCTCAGCTGACGTCCGCATGCACACGCCCTGCTCCGTCAACAGCTAACACACACACACACACACACACACACACACGGTTAATGCTGTGGTCTACTCGGTCTCCTCAGGTGAGTCTTTTGAAAGGATTGGGAGTCTAATTGAACACCGGTAGTGCTGCTGAAAGCTTTAGCCAGGTAACAGACATGGCAACAGTTGCTAAGCGTAATGGACACATGGCAACAGTTGCTAAGCAGTGATGGGAATGAGACAGGGCTTGTACCCGTTTAAGGTGCAGCGTGACGTCGGCTCCTGCCAGATTAAAGCGCTGAACAGCGTGAGGTAAACAGTAACCGTCGAACACGGGTACGCTGTGACTCTCACCGTCTCCGGAGTCAAACACCACACCTACACACACACACACACACACACACACACGTCTCCAAGTTTCTAAACTGTACCAACACTGCAGTGAGAGTGTGTGTGTGTGTGTGTGTGTGTGTGTGTGTGTGTGTGTGTGTGTGTACCAGTGGTCCGGCCCGTTGTGTACAGTGCCAGTACCGGCTGCATCGCCATGTACGCAAGTGGAACGTTGAAGGATTCAAACAGGAGCTGGATGGAACGCTGGCGGTTCTCACGTGCGCTCATCGCTCCCTCCGTCAGCAACACGGGGTGATCCTCACTACACACACGCAACTGCTCAAACGCATGACTCCAGATCTACACACACACGAAAGTTTTACACTTTCACCTTCGAGGTCATCAGGTTATAAACGCTAAAACAGATCCATCACTTCCCAGCAGTCCGTTTCTTACTAAAACCTCACCATCTCCATCTGATCCCAGTTGGACACGGCGCCGCTCTTCATCGGGTAATGAAGCGTTAACACACCCCGCATGTGCTGGGCGTCGTGTCCTACATACACGCCACGCCCCACGCCACGCCCCACGCCGCCACTCATCACCTGCTGCAGAGACAACAAATCCCTTAATGTATACATTTAAATTTGTCGTATTAACATTCCTTCTTCTACGAGGAACCATGAGGAGAACCTCTCGCAAGTAACGGAAGATCAAAGCCTGCGTTTATCACAGTACAAACTACATCTTTAAATAAAATCAGTGAATTAAATTTCAGCCAAGCGCTCACAGCGACTTCTGAAACGTTACCTCGTACTTGGGCAGTCCAATGGCGGTGGGGAAGACGGTGGTGGGCAGGTCCTGGTCCGCAAACCCCGCCTTCACCAAACTGGAACCGGTGTCCAGCACCACAGGGGTCTGAAAATCACTCATCTACACAGTGTCACACACACACACACACACACACACACACACTTATTTATTTTTAAATGTCAAACAGACCACTAAAGTAGATCAGACATTAGATCCAAACCTCTCTAGTGCGGATCTGAAGATGTTCCTGGACCAATGATCTGCAGACACGTCTCGTTAAGGCACCATCAGCATCACGCTCTTGAACTTCCACCTCATCTCTCTCCACTGCTGCAGAAGGTTCAGACCCGATTTCAAGATCTGATGGAGTCCTGTTGATCAGACGGTCAAGCCTCGCATCTGATCTTTGAGCTTCAGCTCCGTCAATACATTCAGAGCTTCCAGGTTCTTCAAGCACGTTCTCTGAACCAACAGCAAGATCCACAGTGTGAAGGTTGTTATTGTTGGCATTCTGGTTTTTGAGGTCTACTGGTGATGTTCTACATGGAGGATTCTTGCGTTCTTTTGGTTTTGGAGCGGATGAGTTTTCTACAGAATCTGCACTCATCCATTTATCCAGTCTAAAAGATCGAGGAAGAGGTGTTGGACCACCAGGATCAAACGCAGGAGACGATACTTCCTCTGATGTTGACGTTTCCACCTTGGGATCTTCATTACACTGCTCAGTTGTGTCCAAGGTTTCTGAAGGATCCACGTGAACACTTTCCTCTTCGCTCACATCGAGAGGATCCGAGAGATCTTTTGGTTCTTCAATAGCAAGACCTTGAGGATTAGAAAGATTTGAAGATATCGAGTCTGACATTTCTTTCGTCTCAAAATCACATCCATGAACACCATCTTCCATGACTGAAGGCACAGAAACCGATACGGATGATGCAGTAGAGTCGATATTCTGCAGATCCTGAGAAGTTAAATGCATGTTTACGTGACCATTGGTTAAATAACCTGAAGCTACGTTAGAACATGCAGAACTGATGGACGCTTCCGTATCTGAACATGTGCACTGAACAGGATTGTCTGCAGCCATGTCTGAAGGTTGATGATTGGTGGGTTCCTCAAAACATGGCTCCCCATTATTGAGGACTTGTGCTGATCTGCAGTTCATAAGGAGAGCTTCATCATCCTTCAACACTGAAGCTTTCCCCATAACGGAACACGTCACAATTTTACGACTCCTGCTCTGACACTTTAGCTTGCTTTTCTTCATCTCCCTGCTCAGGTTCCTCTCCATCTCCTCCACTTCCTTCTTCTCTTGCTCCAGTTTCTCAAGGAACTTCTTCCGATCCTCACTGAGGCTCAGAGAGGACGTTCCTTCCTCAGATTCACAGCAACGCAGCTCATTGATTTTCAAGTTCTCCTCGACGATCCTTTCCTCCAAGACCTTCAGATTTTCCATCTCCTTCAAAAGCTCTGGTCGATCAGGACCTCCATTTCCTAGTTGAAGACTTTCCTGAGACAAAACATCAGATCCAAAATTAAGGGAGGCAAGATCAGCCGCCAATCCAATCACACCTTCTTCCACCAAGTCACTGGATGCCATCGGAGTAAACTGATGATCTTCGTTCCACGAAGGCCACAATCTGTTCGGATTGTCTGCTTCCAGGAGGACATCCAAGATCTCCTCCTGAGCAAGAACGCTCTCCTCCTCTTGCAGGATTCCAGCCGCTCGGCTCAGCGTGTCCTCCACGGCTCGGAGCTCTTGCTGCTCTTTTATTTCCCATTCGCACTCCGACTCACCAAGCAACATGCTATCGGAGTCGTGCATGAGGTCATGGAGGTCATACGAGTCCCAGAGGAGCGTCGGAACGGTCTCAGACGTTTCAGCTTCACGCCCTTCTTCTGTCACAGTGCTCGAGAGAACGTTGTGGATGGGGCTCCAGTCGGTACTCTGGTCCTGAAAATCGCACACGCTTGTATGGGTGGTCTGCGTTAACTGGTCGCAGCTCCTCGTTGCTCTCTGCTGGCTGGGAGAGATGATCACAGTGTAGCAGTTCTCCAGATCATCCACAGGAAGACTCAGCCAGGGGTTTTTGGGAAGCGTGGCCGAGCGTTTCACGGTGATCTCAAAGTTTACAGAGTCGCCACTTGCGTTCGGAATGATGCAGATACCTGGGGCTCGAGGAGATTTCTCCTCAGTAAGACCCTCAGATACGCTGGAAACGTTCTCCTCACATACAGGCAGATGAGGAGATTTCGTTCTGGAGGCCTCGTCTTGGCATGTCTTCCCACTTCCTGTTTCAAGATGACCACTTCCTGCTCCGTCAAACCCAGAATCAAAGGAGCTGAGTGATGGCGGCTTTGCTCCAGACTGAAGCAGTGAAAGATAGTTTGCACCACGTCTTTTCAAACCGTCGACGTGTAGAGAGTGTGGAAAGAAGTCCGAATCTCGAAGGACACGCCGAGTGCGAAGGTCAGAGGTCGAATCTGCGATTTCATGTCTGCCCTTTAGATACTCGTACTGCCACTGCAGAGCCAGCTGGAGGTCACGAAACGCCGCAGAAGCAGGAGACGACAACAACTTGCGTAAACTCGCACACCTGCAGACAAGGACAATGTTTATTAGTTTAATAACGTATAACGGATTCCCACTTCCTGCTTGCTCGAGACGGTCACCTCTGTGCCAGCTGCTTCCCTGCGTTCTCCAGGTGTGCATCAGGTACGATATTAGCCAGGTGTGCTAACTGCATTAGCTCGTCCGCTTCAGGAGGAGGATGCAACCTGAGAAACTCCTCGATCACGGAGAAGACTTCACTCTGCTCTTGTGAGCGAAGATGTTCATGTTTGTTTGAGCAAGTTCTCCAGAGTAGATCCTGTAGGAAGCGCTCACACACTGCCACATGGTACCAGCTCTGGATCTGAGCACAGACATTAATGCAATAATGAGATCATTGTTGGACTTTATTGTACACAAGCTTCAGTCACACAATACAGAAGATGTACTTGATGGTAGCGGTGATGGAAGGTGCAGATGGTGTTCAGGTTCCTGTTCTGAAACTCCACAAGTGCTCGGAGCTTCTCCGTCTGTTTCTCCAGCTCATTTATCCACGCGTGTCCTTCCCGGTTCTGTCTGAACACCACCGTCTCCGATACACTGTTTAACACATCCTCAGCACGACGCAGCAGTACCTAACACACACACACACACACACACACACACACACACACACACGATAAACTTCAACCATCACAATACTCCTCCATTCATTTTCCCCTCCATCCCTCCACCCAGATTCTCTCCATGCTTCCAGTTGGACCTTCAACATCTCTCACCAACACCACAGTAAACTCCAGTGTGTAGAACTTCTCTTTACCGTAGTGCGAGTGTAAACAGACGTGTTGAACTCCAGCCGCAGCGTCTCGGCTCGGTCCGAGTCTCGAAGCGTCTCCGGTGTGTACGACTGCATCTTCTGCAGAACATGCTCCATCTCACACAGAACCTGAGACCCACACAAACCATAAACATCCACGTTACACACACACACACACACACACGATCTATTGTTGTATGATGTAGATAGTCTATACAAAGTCATAGTTCCATCCTTCTTGTGGACAGGACTGAATATTCCTGTGACTGGATTACAAAATGCTCTTTTACAAACAAACAGTTTCCTTCAGTTTCGGGAGTTGAGAAGTGTGTGACGAGTAGAAAGAGCGCGACCTGTTGTGCATCTCTCTGAAGCTGGAGGACGTGCAGCTGGAGACGAGCGTTGGAGAAAACGCGTCTCCACAGCAACTCCACTTTCTCCACCGCCGCCCGGATTCTAGACAGACAGACAGAGAGACAGACAGACAGAGAGACAGACAGAGAGACAGACAGAATGTGGTTTAACCTCACATTCAACAAATGAGACACACTCTGGTCACACACACACACACACACTATCTGGGTGATTCATCTGTGAATATTGCACAGCTTTCACTAGGGTCATTAACATATCAATACACTGTGTGTGGGCAGGAAATGAATACACACACACACACACACACACACACACTAAACAATAGTCTCTACAGAGAACCTTCAGGTGTGAGGAAGGAATTATACAGAAGTTTGTTGAGAAAATAAAATATGGAGAATAAAGTGCAGTGAAAATATGAAAATGTAAGTGTGTGAATGAGGATTTACAAAAATATTTCACTGCTGTGTGTGTGTGTGTGTGTGTGTGTGTGTGTGAGAGAGTGTGAATACACACCTGTCGTAGTTCTGCAGCATCTCCAGAGCAGTGTGTGTGAAGAGTACAGTTCCCACCATGGCCTGGTAACATGGGTCCCTCTCAGGATAACGAAACTTCTCCAACACACACTCACACCTCCTCAACAAGGCGTCCAGACCCAGATCTCTACACACACACACACACACACACACACACACACACACCAGTGATGTTTAAGGAAGAAGGAATTGCTAAATCATGAGTCTCCAAACCCTCCCACTCTGTTCACAGCAGTGTGATCATGTGACCCCGTGACCCTGACATGACCCCAGTCCTCTGTTCTGGACCATCAGGTTTATTTATAAAGGAACCGGTTCTACAGAATCATAACATAATATTTAACCCCTAACCCTCATCTTACAGCAGAAATACGTCATGTTTACACAGGGTTCGCATTTTCTTCTAAACTGAACCTGACGGAGAAAGAGAAAGCTCTAGAATAAGTGAAGGTGTGTTTGGAGTGATGTCACCTGCGAAGACGCTCGAGTCGGGCCTCGTTAGTGGAGCAGAAAACGGCGAGAGGTTCGTACTCGCTAGGAACCGAGAGATTGGAGAAATCCTGCAGAGCGCCGATACACACCGGTAACTTCCTCACCACAGACACAAACTCCTGCACAAAACTGTCCATCTCCTGCGCACACACACACACACACACACACACACACACACACACACCTTCAAGTTCAACTTCAAATAAATGACATACTAATTTAATAAAAATGTCATTAAAATGATCTTGAACTTCAGTGTGTAATAAACATTCAGCAAAATTTGATGTCAATCCCATCACACTGTTCTGGTGGGTGTGGCCTAGTATGCTAATGAGCAGAATGATTGACAGGTCCCTGTTTGAGACTCCCAGCCTGTGACTAAACACAAGCAAATAAATACCACATTACAAACCTGAAGGAACTTCATGAGAAACTAACATCAAAACACAACCGTGTGTGTGTGTGTCTGTCTAAGTTGCTAATGACAGATGTCACTGTAGGGTGTGTGTGAGCTTCTCCACGGTCACACACACACACACACACACACACACACACACACCCCACGAGGCTGCATTAATCTCATTTATCAGACTGGAGGGGAAGCAAGATGAAAGATCAGAATGACGCACGAAGATCACGCTCCACACACACACACACACACACACACACACACACACACACACACCCCCCTCAGAGCATGAAACATCACATGGCCTTGAGAGCAAACACACTACAACTAATAAATAAGGAATAAACACTTCAGGGTGTTCTAGAATAATCATCATCAGCACGGAGATGAAGTTACTGTTACCATCAATATAAACTTTATAGAAAAAAAAAAAAAAGAAAATTCCTCAACACCTTCTGACCAATCAGAACGCAGTATTAAGCCGATATTGAGGACCGTGAGAGTGCAGGAGGAGTGTACGAGTGGAAAAGCTGCTCACTTTGATGAAGGAGACCCAGCTCTCATGGCTGTAGATAAAATACCCTCCCAGACTAGCGGTTAGCTGACTGCGGTCCACGTAGTTACTCAGCTCGAACACTTCTCTGAGGAACACACACTGAAAGAAAAACATCACTTCAGTCTGGTATTAAAGCACGCTGAAAACCATGTTAGCATGAGGGCGGTTAGCGTGCTAGCTAGCTATGCAGTCGCTGGTACATCCAACATTTTACACTAAAAGAAGAGAAAAACACCAAGTGCTGAGGTCATATGACTAAACTTAAGCGCCTCCCAAAGTAAACCCGTACACCTGAGCGAGTCCTCACAGAGCTCCATCACACAATACCAAACATCACGAAGCAACGGACAGGGGATTCTGATTTATTTATTTATTTGAGAGGAACGCGTGGACAGTGAAGCGTCCTCAGCTCTATAAAACGTTACAGCGTCTCTGATGGACACGTCATGTTGGGAATAAATAAATACTTTTAGCTACGGTGAGATGGTATTAAGTCCGAGTCTGAATAAACAGCCGGTTAATCCGATCTGGGCCGGTTATTAGACAGCGACGCACCTTAAGCAGCAGGGGCGTGGCCGAGCGTCTGGACGGACTCAGGAGTTTCTGCAGCAGCTTCTGGACGTCTCTCTTTTTGGGCTGCACGGCGTAGAGCGAGTGCACGGTGCGCTGGTGGAGCTGCGAGGAGAACACACACGGTGGAATTCATTTAAAAACAAATCAAACCCAAAACCAGCAGCGTTCAGGATTTCAGCGCGCACTGATGGAGTTACGGAGTTTAACCCTTTAACGTCCGACGGCTCGTCAGATAAAAGTCACGTTTGATCATGTTACTTCATTTATTAATGATTCGCTGTAGATGTTTGGCTTAAACACAACCTTCTGACCAATCACAGGCTGTTCTTCAGCATCTACACCAATCAGAATTCAGCAGCAGTCTCATCCTTAAATTCACGGGTAAGGGGAAAACAGACGTCGAGCTCTGAGGCTTTAACCAGTCGGTGCTCTGTGATGTCATCAGCGTGCGCCGCGTCCTGAGCTCCAACACCGCGGGTCTAAAACTTTAATAACTCGGACAGTTTAGTCTCAGGTTTATGAGCCGAAACACGGACCTGCTCAGGTTCTTTTCCTCTCCTTCCTTCTTCCTTTACAATCTTCATGCTTTCTATTTGTTCTTTTCTCCCCCCCATATCTTTACTCCTTTCTCCCTTTCGTTATTTGCCTCCTTCATTCCTCAAGCTCTTCAGTTTCTTTTACTTTCTACGTTTAATTCCAGAACATTTCCTTACTGCATGCTTTTTTCTAAATCACATGTTTTCAGTTTCTTGGACTTTTTTGCCTTTCGTTCATCCTTCCTTTACAGCACTTCATTTCCTTTCACATCGCCCCTTCCTCACTTACTCCTGGGGACTCCTCTACAGCTCGAGCGCGAGCTCCACGCGTACCTGCAGCAGCAGGAGGATTTCAGCGATGCGTCTCGTCACGGCGAGCGAGGCGTCTCTCAGATCAGCGACCACCGACACCAGACTCTCCGCCCTGCTCTTACTGCGGAAGAAACGCACACCACACCTCCACTTATTCCTCATCAACGCAGACTTCCTGAACGTCTCTACACTTCTTTCAGCCGAATTCATTTATTTATTAATTAATACATTAACTCTTGTGCATGCAACAAAAATAGTAAAGAGAACAAAAGGGAGAGAAAGGACGAAAAGCACACAAGAGCAGCGAGAAAGAACTGATGTGTAAAGAAGGAAAGATGGAAAAAAAACAAGCACATGATCAGAAAAAAAGAAAAAGAAAAGGTCAGTATCGTGGTGTAGAGTCCGTACTTGTGCAGGCGCAGACAATAAAACACAAACTCAGCCACTTCCTCTTTAGTGACATCACACAGCAGTTTATTCTGAAACTCCGAGGGAAAAATGACCAGCGCACGTCCGAGCTGATCAAACACACCTGAGAGAGAGAGAGAGAGAGAGAGAGACACACACACACACACACACACACACACACACACACACACTTATTTCACAGCTCGACTCGGAAGGTTTCTGACCCACACTTAAAGAAATCAGGAAGTGAATTACCGGGGAATACGACGGCACCGGAGCAGAGCACGCGCTCTGAGGGCAGAGACGGACAGAACTTCACCTCTGTAAACACACACACACACACACACACACACACACACACACACGTTTATGCTACAGTATGCTGATGTTTTAGTTCATCTATTAACCCGAGTGATTATTCTGGGATCAGTCCTGTGATATTAATACTATCATTACTATAAGATTTTATTAGAATGAACAGTTTGTTACAGATCTACTCCGGCCCGGACGTGAGACGTGAAGATCTTTCATGACCGTGTGTAAAGTCATGAATAAAATCCACACATAACCCCAATCCCTTATACACACACACACACACACACACACACACACACACACACACACATTTCATTAATCTCATACACTCGGTCTCTCTCTCTTAACAATATATAGAACATGTGAGGACAATTTTAAATTGGCTCAAACCCATGTATGGACACTCCAGCCTTGAACATGAGTATAATATGAGAAGTTCTCATTGGTCATTTTCAGTCGAGAGTCGTTTGCTTTTGTAAACACTGCGGCCCTGATAGTGCTTTCATTCCAATTTCTGTTGTTGTGCTGGAACATGTGGAGCTTCTTATATATAAAAATAAACAACAAACAGTTTTCAGGTGTCATGATGTGATGCTTTAATATTTACACCCACTGTGAGCGCAGAGCAGAATATTACTCATAAATAAAGTTTCACCACTTGTATCTTTTATTCTCGTGTAAAAATAATGAACAGAACCGAGACACACACACACACACACACAGAGAGAGAGAGAGAGAGACACACACACACACACACACACACACACACACACACACA
>JANDJT010000125.1:5403-26868 GCA_024331685.1 Stegophilus panzeri | reverse complement strand
ACACACACACACACACACACACATACACACACACACACACACACACATACACACACACACACACACACATACACACAGACACACTCCACGGTCAGCTGTTTCTGTATCTTCTTCACACAATGTACAGCTATTACAGTAGAATGAAAATGAAACCTCTTTCTTAATGTAACATTCATAAGAGACACAGTTTACACCTTTAACATGGATCTCTTTTACTTTTGGGGAACTGGAAAGCTGATGAAGTCTCTCACACTTCCTACCTCACAGCACTTGATATAGCACACTGTTCCACAGAATTCTTCATAACCACTTTAATGTACTGCAAGCAGAGGGAAGGGCCGAAAGAGCATCTCTGAGTCCGTGATCCTGAAGAAGATGAAGGAAGGTTCCTGTGTGTCGGAATGTAAAGGGGTTAAAAAAGGTCAGGTGCAGTGGGTTGGATTTAATACGGATTTTATTACCTAACACCCAGGTGAAACCCTGAGGTGTGTTCGCGACACCTCGTCTTTCTGCATTAATAAAACAGAACCTCGTGACTGTGTGATTAAATATACATGTCCGTCCTGTCAGTGTGATACACGCAGCACGTCTCACCGCCTTTATTAACTTCTCTAAACACTGCATTTACACACAACACGGTCAGTCAACACAGGTATTATCTGTCTGAATGAGTCACTGCAGCTGCTCATCGAAGAGAAAACCTCCATTCATCATCACCTCATTCCTCCTGCTTTAATCTAAACATCACACATCATAAAGCATTATAAAGCATCATAAAGCATCATAGCCCTGCACACCACACCGTGCTGTGTCTTTAAAACCATGCATCATGCAAATGAAAGGCAGTAGAACTCAGGTATCTCCTTGCACAGAGTGTTTACTGTAACCACGCAGGAAGCCACGCCCACAGCAGCCAAACAGGTGAGACTGCTTCATCAGATACATTTGCATTCCAAATTCTCCACCGGATGTGGAGGTAGAACACGACTGATCTGCTGTACACAACAGGAATCCTCCCAAATCCTCAGGTGAGTTATTATGCTTTTATATTCTCTCTCTGTGGAGTTTAACGAGTTCTTTCTGTATCAACTTCAGTCTCTTCAACAAACAAAAAACCCTTTTCATCCTCCACAGCACTTATATATTATATATTTATATTTACTTATATTTATAACGTAAGGAAGATTTACAATTTATTAACAACGAATCTGAAAATATGTACACTGCTAAACTGTGGAACAAGAGAGAAAACACTCAAAGATTTCAGTTTCATTTTGACATCATTCACTAAACTAATAAACATAAAAACATATAAATATACATTCTACACTCTTTACGTTCAGTTCACTTCACTGGGAACGATTTCTATTATTTGCACACACACACACACACACACACAGAAAGTAAAATGAAAGCTATTAAACACTGGACACTGAGGAACAGGAACGTTCTCAGTCTCAAAATGAAACTGGAACACATTTATGTGAATATATATTTATTATTTCTGTTTATTTACACTGAGATGAAGACAACAGACTAACACACACACACACACACACACACACACACACACACACACACACAGCACTGAGCAGTGAAAAGGACTCAAAGAGGACAATAATAAAAAGGAAGTTGTGTTTTGGGAACTCAATTATTTCTTTCTTTTGTTTATTACTGAAACGCATTCACACACGTTCTTCTCTATAATATTATCAGTAGTATTGATCACATTAAAACAGGATTTATTATCAGTTTACATCACGTGTGTTGCTTCTGTTCACATTAAACCCATTTTTATGATTATTTGTATTTTTGTGTGCTTAAGCATTTTATTTCTATTCAGCTCACTGCTGCTCACAGATGTGTGTGTAATACTGAATAATTTTCCTCAATAAATATCTAAATAAATGACCACAGGTAATATTTCTGTCTCGTGTGTTTAATCTGGTTCTTTATCTACTGTTAGGACTCGTGTGAAAATCTGATGATGTTTTAGATCAGATTTATGCAGAAATGTAGAAACAGTTCACAAACTTTCAAGCACCAGTGTATTAACACATGTAATTAGTTCTAGTAAGAATATTGTATTTAAAAAATGAATAAATATCATTATATTATCTTTAGATCAGTCACATTATTATGAATAATATTAATAGCTGATCCTTAATTACACTCCTGTTTACATTCATCAGCAGCATATCATTTAGAACTGTATTATTATTATTATTATTATTATTATTGTTATTATTGTTATTAATAAAAGTACTGAATATTGGATTTTAACTGCCCCACGTTTCCTCCTGTAGTCATGAACTGGTCTTTCCTCGAGAGCATCCTGAGCGGCGTGAATAAATACTCCACTGTGATTGGTCGGCTTTGGCTCTCGGTGCTCTTCATCTTCCGCATCCTGGTGTTCGTGGCCGCTGCAGAAAATGTCTGGAAAGACGAGTCGAAGGATTTCGTGTGTAACACTCAGCAGCCCGGCTGCGAGAACGTCTGCTTCGACCGGTTCTTCCCCGTGTCTCAGGCACGTCTGTGGGCTCTGCAGCTCATCATGGTGTCCACGCCGTCCCTGCTGGTGGCCCTGCACGTGGCGTATCGCGAGCACCGCGAGAAAAAACACGGCCGCAAACTTTACGAGGATAAAGGCAGTATCGACGGTGGCCTGCTGTGCACATACCTCCTCAGCCTGGTCCTGAAGACGACCTTCGAGGTGGGCACACTGCTCATCTTCTACTTCATGTATAACGGATTTGAGGTTCCTCGGATGTACCAGTGCGAGGAGAGCCCGTGTCCCAACACGGTGGACTGCTACATCTCCAAAGCCACAGAAAAGAAGATCTTCCTCTACATCATGGGCTGCACATCTGCCCTGTGCGTGGTCCTGAACATGGCAGAGATGCTCTACATCCTGTCCAAGCAGTGCTGGAAGAGTTTCAGTAAGAGATACGTCCCAGTCCAACAGAAGAGAACGTGTGGATGCCACGCCCACTCCACATCTGTGCTCGCTCTTGGTTCGGCCGGACCCAAACACGTTCCGTCCGTGAGCAAAGAGGACGGAGTTCGGGTCCAGCCATCACAGGCTGTGAAGGATCTTCCCACCTGATTCACACAGCACGTGGATTTCCTGTTTGCTTCTCTTCTTCTTATTATTATTATTATTATTATTATTATTATTATTATTATTATTCTGAGAAACAGTGCTGTTTTCCAAATCTACAACTATACAGACATTTTAAAAAGACCACAGACTGTAAAGACACCAAACCTGATTCGTGTGGGAGACATGACCGTCCTACACGGCCTTAATATATCCTTAATAACTTTGGTGATATTCTGGATTTTATTTTATTTATTTTAAGAGCACAAAATGTTTGTTTCAGTTTAAATCTTACATTCCTTTATTTCAGTGGGAATGCAGAGTTTACTTTAAAAGCTGTCCTACATGAGTCGTTAAGACGGTTTAATAAAAAAAAAAAAAAAAAAAAAAAAAAAAACACCTTCAAAAGATCTCAGAAGTAAACAAAAATAAAGAATTAAGAAATAGAACTTGCTTTGATTTTAAAAGCACTTAAAAACAGGAAGTAACATTATTATATCATGAAAATAACACCTTTTGCACTGCACAATCCACTGGAGATTAAAGTGAATCTTTTTAGTGACCCGACTCATTTGAGTTCAGCTAAATGATTCATTTAAATTCCTTCACCGGTTCACACAAACGTGAAGAACGACCAAAAACTCGAGTAATGTCAAACAGAATAATCTGTGATATTGTCTTGTTTTATAATAATATGCATGTCTATCTGACCTACAGATCACTCAGTGGCTTAAATGACTCACTGACTCAGGGGGTGGGGCTTGCATTAGTGACATCACTATTACAGTTCTAGTTGGTGGAAAAGGATCAGACTGCCAGGATGAGTCTGTTTTTTATATTCTACCATTAGAATAAGTGAATTATTTTATTTACATTGAATAACTACATTGAATTTATGAATATTTAATGCACATGTAAGTAAATATTTCTCATATATAAATAAATGTGTGTGTGTGTGTGTGTAATAATATATATATATATATATATATATATATACACACACACACAGTAACAGTAGTGCAATGTCCTTTTTTTATTTATTATTCTTGCAGTCCACTGACTTATTATAAAAACAGTACTTTAAAAATTGGCTAGTATTATATTTTTATATTATAAGAAGTGTTAAACAACCTGTGTATGACCGTATGACAGTGAAATGTACCTGTAATACGGCAGTAAACCACACACCTGAATAATCATCGTACATGAAGGACTCTTATTCTACAAGACTAAATGTTTGGTTAATTCTTTAGTGTTAAGTCCAGGAGAAACCATGAGGAAAAAAAACCCACACACAAGCACACAGAGGTAGAAAATGCAAGCTGTAATAAATTGGTCTCTGCTGTTGAAGGTACAGACTGCTGGTGGCAGTAAATTATCCGGAGAGTCAGTATGTGCACACACAGACACCACGCTATAGACGTTCAAAATTTACAATGCAAGATGAACAAGACTAAAATGGTTACCACCTACAGCTCACCACCGCACTACAGGGTCACCGGTCCGACTCCAACAGAAGCTAGCTCCTACGGGGATCCGCAACGGGTTCAAATCGTCCTCTAAAGGTTCATTTCCAACATCAACAACATGTGCCGGATAACTGTTTAAGGGCATGCGTAAGAGGTATATCATTAACTGTTTTCATTAACAACTTTAAACAAAACAAGTTTAATACACAGTCTCTGTCGAGGGATTAGCAGACATTAACAGGAGCATTCAGCGACACGGGCGTGGGAAACTTCCCAACAGTTAATAACCCACTGAACTCATTAAACATCGCAATAACACTGGAGCTATATGGAGAACTACCCCTTAACGTCGGACACGCCCTCTTTCTGAATGACCACGGCGGGTCGCATGTCATGCAGCTGCTTGAGCAACAGTTCAAAAACGTTCGAGAAGCCTCTGTGCACCTCGAACGTCACCTTGCTGAGAGACGTGAGTTTCTGAGGGTTCTTAAATTCCACGAGTTTCAGTACATCTCGGCAGTGATGGTCAGGATTGATCCGGCTGCACACCACCGAGGCAGTCTTCAGGTGCACGGTGGGGAACTTCCTGTGTGCGTGCAGGTCTGTTAATGTCGCCGTCTTCCTCTTTCCGGTGGACTGACTCGACTCCTCTAGGAACTTGAGGAAGGACACTTCGAAACCCATGGGCTTGAAGGAGCTCAGTGTGGCGTTTTGCTCTTGCGGCGGCACGGCGCCAGGCGAAGCGGAGTCAGAATTGATGTCTGCATAGTTGACGGAGTGATTCTGTGCCGCTCTTAACCTCGTCACTCTCTTGCGTGCAATCTGCAAGTGTTTGACGCGTTCCCCCTTGCGTGGACGCCCTCTCTTTCGCTTCACCACCACGGAGATATCCGAGCTCAGGTCGCTGGACAGTTTAGCGTCCGAAACTTCGGTGTCCTCGGTGCTCTCCTTCTCGGACGTCGGCTTCGAGAACTCCGATTCGCTGGGTCCGGCGTCCTCGTTCTCGGACGCCTCGATAGAGCTCTCGTCAGATTTATCGGTATCGTCGCTTCTCGACGCGATGCGTTTGTACTTGGAACGAGCCATTTTCTTGCAGAAGATGTAGTTGCTCCTCTGCTGCTCCAGGTACTGTTTCGGCAGGCCGTGCTGGACGTAATGCTTCATGAGCCTTCGCTCGGACTCGGCGACCGTCTCGCAGCCTTTAAGCATGCAGGGGTACTGTAACTGGATCCTCTTGGTGCACATGGCGGAGGCCTCCTCTTTCGTTTTCAAAATGGGGTTTCCGTATTTCGTCCAGAGGTTCTTTTGTTTCCGTCTCTTTTTCTCACCCCCTTTCTGAATAGGTTTTTTATGAATTTCCCGATTTTCCTTCTCAAGCGAGACTAAACTGTTCTTCGGAGGACGGCCAAGTCGGACACCTCTCGAGTTCAGCAGGCGGAGTTTGTAAAGGTCTTGGTGTTTTTTCATGATGTGCCGCAGTAGGTTGGACCGTGTGGTATAAACGCAGCTACACCCCTCCACCTCGCATTGGAACATCCCATCAACAGGCTCAGATCTGGAGAGCTTGACCTTCTTGTGTTCGCCTTCAACGTGATTAACGTACTTCCAGAATCCAGTGAAGGTTACCTCACAGTCCGGCTGGTCGCACTGAAACCTGCCCAGGTTCATACCAGACATCATGACGCCTGCTTTGTCCAGGCTAAGCTTGTGGAGCTGAAGGTAATGCTGTAGCAGGTCTGTCACGGCCTGGAATATTCGGGAGCAGTCTTTGACCTGACATCGAAACTCCGTCACCTCACAGACTTCACCGTCAGGTGTGTCATTCTCCTCCTCGTTCTCCTCGTTCTCCTCCTCCACCTGTTCGTCCTCTTCGTTAACTTCGAATTTGGGCAGGGCAGACTGGTGCACTGCTTTGTAGTGAAGAATCAGATTGTGCTGAATGGTAAAGGCGGCCACGCAGCCCTGATGGACACAGCGGTAAGGCCGATACGGGCTAAAAACATCATCCAGGTCCATCTTCTTCTCCTTCGCCTTCTTGGTCACTTCCTTCGGTTTTGGCATTTTAGATCTTCCCAATTTGGACTTCTTATCCGGGGACAGGTTACATACCTGTGCTGAGACTGAAGGAGTCTGGGCAACAGGTGGTGCACCTGAAGGCAACAGACTAACAGGGAGCATTCCATGGGTGCACGGAGAAGGCGCGAGAGATCCTGGAACGAACCCGTTCGGCCGATTTAACTGCTGCTCCACACTCGAGGACGTCAGCAAGGCAGGAACAGCCTTAATCACTGACGCATGCGCAGTAGTCTGACTCTGGAGATGATCTGGAATCGTCTGTGCTCTCCGTATCGTCCCGGGGACACCTGCAGCCACAGAAGCGACAGGAAGCTGTTGTTTAAAAGGCTGAAAGTTGAATTCTGTTTTAATGCTACCGACACCAGGTATCAAACCCGGGACAGAACCAGTCTCAGCGTGCTGCCGCTGTCCAGAAAAGGGCGCCTTCGGAACTGTCAGACCGAGCAAATCTGAGACGTTTGAAGCGGTACACAGACTCTGATCAGCCTCCGAGGACTTCCGACTGTAATGGCGTGTAATCCCCATCTTCACCACCTGCTCGTGAGAATAATTGTGAACGGACTGATAATGGGTTCTGAGGTTGGAGTTCCGCGTGAAGGTCTTGGGACAGAGTTGACAATTAAAAGGCGCAAAGTTGGACTGTTCCTTCCGACACTGATTAAGCATGTCCTCTGTGTAGTTATGCTGCTTCATGAGATGTTTGAAGAGCGCGTCTTTAGTCATGGCTCTGTAACCGCAGCCATCGTTGTCGCAGGAATAGCCTCGTACCATGAGTGCGTACGTAGCTTCTGAGGGCTTAGTGACTCCTTCAGTCTCTACAGGTATAACAGGGGTCTGGTCACGGTTTCGGATTTCTCTATCCAGATCCAGTCTTTCAAGAGCTTTTTGAATTTCTGTGATTTCATCATCATCGTCATCGTGTTGTTGTGTTGGTGGATTATTAAACGCATCGTTAGTTAGACTGGCGTCAGAAGCACAAGGCGGGGGAATCTGCCTGGAGGTCTCGTCAGGTACGACGCTTCCAGACGAGGTGTAACGCTCACCGAGTTCAGCACCGCCTCCACCTTGTACAGGCTCGTTATTGTGATGAGCTTTTTGAATGACATGCGTGGAGTGGCGAGGAACGTCCATCACTGGACTCTGTAAAGCCGAGTTCTCAACACCTTGACCTTGGCACGAACCGGTTCTTTTCTGGAAGTCTCCGGCTAATATCTGTTCGCGAAGCCTTTCCTTGACGCTCTTTTCCGACACCAGGTTCTGAGCAAGACTAGCCATGGCAGCGAGAAGCCCGTCGTTGGATAATCCACTAGCGTTCGCAATGGTAGATTTGTCCTTAATCTCCTTAATCTTGTTTAGTGTTTCAGCTTGAAGGATCCTGTCGATGGGATTAGTGGGACTCCTGCTGAAGTCCGAGTCAGAGGTTTGGTTTTCACTTAGCAAGCGAGACAGAAGTTGATCTGAGGCAACAGTGTCACTTGGTAAGGGGGTGCGAGACTGGCTGTAATTCATTTGATGCAGACCGCGCTTGTCTTTGATGTTTCCCGTGTGTTGGATCACACTGCTTTGGCTGTCTTGAAGGTAAGAGAGAGACGATTCTGCGAAAGTCTGCTGACGTGCACCAACAGACTCAGCCAGACTCGGTGAACTCTGCTGGACGCTTTCGGTGCTCGGTTTACTGTCAGTGTTGTACGTGGAATCTTTAGTGTTCAGAAAAGTGACATTGGGAAACAATTTTGGGTCAAGGGGGCCTTTACTCAGCGAAGGCCAAGTCTGAGCGGAACCGACCTGTGCAGAAGGCGAGGACTGGGGCGTGTCCGACGGATGAGGGGAGTTTAGAAGCTCAAGAAACGAGCTAGGAAGATCTGCAGACAGAACCGCTTCATCGTACGGTTTGCAGACCGCACGTTTAGACAGATGTCCTCCAAGAGATTTAGGACTCTGGAACTCTCTAAAGCACCTACAGCAAATGAACTTTCCGTCTTTGATGATGGCAGGCCACTTCGTTCTGCTGCTCCGTTTCCTTTTTTTGACGTCGCCATCGTGTGAGGATCCGCCACCAGTGTCGTCTTGAGAAGTTTGAGAGTTCATGGCTGCAGGAGGGTTGCTTTGTTGTGACGTGTTTGGAGGAGACGGAACTAAATCTGGGTTTCTCTCCAGTTTTACGACACACTCTGTATGCTTGACTACAGGTACCGAGTTGGGCTTCGGTTGCTGGACGTAGCGAGGTGGAGAAGAGCCGCTGGGATGGCTGATTTTGGCCAGATTGTTCGTGGTTACGGTAATGTCTGGTCGGGTCTGGATGAAGCGGCAGGAGGGGTTGTTTTGATGCTGGAAAGAGGGGTAGGCCATTTCCCCATTATAGGTATTTGGCACTTGGGATTGGGACGTAACGTCCATCTGTGAGGAGAAATGTCCACCAGAAGACGTCATCGCTTGCGGATGGTAATTCTGCTGCTGGAGCGAACTGTTCATCGGGACGGAATTCCATGAAGCATGAGGAGCTAGATCAGGCTGATTTGCAGCGTTTCCTAACTGCGATAGCACAATGGGATCCAATATGCTGTCCATCTGGTTTGGGAAAGTCTGAGCAGGAAGACCGGTTAAATGGGAAGACCCCGAGGGGTAACTGGAGTTTAGACAGCTTGCTGGGTAGTGCGCTTGAGTGGGCGGTTTCTGCATCGGTGTCAGAGGAGCAGGAGTTCTCTGACCCAGCTGGTTCTGTAAGGGTTCTGAAGGAACACGTTTCCCGTTCATGGACGCAGGTCTACTGGTGACCGGGGGTACTTTATTGTTCCTCCGTGCCAGTTTCCACTGCGTATAAAACTCACAGTGAGCAGCTTTCATGTGCTTGGTTAGACTTCTGTAAGAGCTGTAGTCTCGAGAACATGTCTCGTATGCACATTTGTATCTGTCCTTGTCCTCGACTGCAGAACCGAGCGTGTTGGCCTGCAGGGGCTGTACCGGTCTGTTGGTGGGGAAAGGGGTGACTTGTGCAGGAAGCCTCTGAGACACAGGCATCACCGGTGGAACGTTATGAGCAGTCTGCATTAAGGGTACCATGCTGTTCCCATACGGGACTGGGTATGGCGTGTGAATGGGGGTTACAGGATTGGGATCGTATTGCCCGTATTCAGCGTTTTCGTTACTGTACAAGGGCTGGGTGTGACCCTGTGAAACCGCAGACTCCATCTGAGCTTGCAAAACATCTCCTGACGGAGCTTGCTGGAAGTCTTCTAGGAGGCTCTGATACGAAGACGCTGGTGGAAGTGGGCACGACTGAGTGAGCATCGGGTCGTTCATTAGTGCGTCTAACAGGGAATCTTCGGGTCTGGGTTCGTTCAAGTGAGGCATGGGAGGGTTTACTGGAGGTTGTGGGATCTGCTGGGTCTCCACGCGTGGGATCTGCTGGGTCTCCACGCGTGGGATCTGCTGGGTCTCCACGCGTGGGATCTGTGGAGGTGGTGGCGGAGGCGGCAGCAGCTGCACGAGGTTTGGGTCAGGTGGCTCGGTTTTGCACGTTACAAGGCAGAACGCTTGTGTGGGAGCGTGACCAGCAGGTCTGAGCATGTTTTCAACAGAGTGCTTCACCTTCACCAGACTCGTTGGGTGATCTGCAGGGCTCATCATGCAGCTGGGGTTTACTGGAGGCCCTGGATAGACATCTTGCTGAACTTCCTGCTTGGCTGGTTCACCGGTGATAAGTGGCTGAGGCTCTACAGGACGAGCATCGTCGCTCTCTGCGGTCTGCGTCTCCACTTTCTTAGCGTTATGGCTCTCCTCGTGCAGTTCTAACTGAGACTGGGCGTGGAACACTTTAGCACAGCCAGGCACTTTACAAGTAAACGTTTTGTAATGCTGCGCCTCGTGATCGTAGAGTTTGTAAGCTTCGTTGAAAGTCTTTCCACAGCCAGGAAACATGCATTTAGCCTTAAAGACCGGATGTCCTTTGCTGTGCACGAGGAGCTCGGCGTTGGTGTCGAAGCTAGCTTTGCAGTTCACCTGAATGCAGGTGTAAGGCTTAGCGCCACAATGGACCTGAAGATGGTCATTGAGGTGACTGACACTGACAAAGTGACGCCGACAATACTGACAAACGATCTTTGTGGTCTGCAATTCCAGGAAGCGCTTGGCCTCCTCAACCTCGCCATGATCCTTCACATGTGTGAGAAGATTGCGAAAGAACTTGAACCCTTTTCTGCAGTTTGGAACAGGACAGACGTTTCGCTCTCTCCCGTTGACCCTGACCCCGGTGACCTCGGACTGAGAGCACACGGCGTCTCCATTGTACAGCAAGACAGACTCTCCGTTGCAGGTTTTAGCTTTGGCTTTCCGTGCCTGGTTTTCACCGCTTTTGTTTCTCAGAGCTGTAATATCAGGGGTTTTAGGATCCGTCAGTTTCTTAGTGGTTTTCATCGAAGCTAAGCGCTCTTTGCAAGACAGCTTCACGTGCGACGCAACGTGCGGCTCTAGAGTTTCTCTCGTTTCAAACGTCTCTGTGCAGATCGGACAGCTGTAATATCCGTCTCTGAAGTGAGTCTGTGCGTGTCGCACTATCCTGTGGCCGAGGAATTCTTTATCGCACAACACGCAGTACTGCATGTACGCCTGCCAGTTTCTAAACCTAGCTGACACGAAGCCTTTCTCCCTCAACTTTTTCACTTCTCGGTTTTTTTGCCGCTGGTCTGCAATCTCCTTAAGTTCGTTTGTCGTGTCCAAAAAGCATTCAAAAACGTCCTTGAACTCCTCCGGCGCAAAGTCCAAGTCCTCTCGGTCCGCCTCTACGAACCGATCGTCGTTCAGCTCGTCGATGGAGGACACGATCGATGCCTCCTCGCCCATAAGACCCAAGCAATGACGCTTTAGCGTCTTCCAGTCCCAGAACTCCGGATCAAAAGGCCACTGAGTTTTGAAAACTAGGAAAAGATCGCAGCGTAGAGAGTTGGGTATGGGGAGGTTCTCCTCCTCGAGCTTCTGGTCCGGCTCGTTGTAGAGAGTCTCCACGGCGTAGTACGAGTCAACCGTCGGCTCCAGGAGGAACTCCGTCAGCTGGCAGGCCCGCTTCACTTCCAAGTCAGAGGGCAGGAGGCAGGAAATGGTTTTGCAGATGGTGGCCTTGTTGGCTCCCTCGCAGGACTCCATTCGCAGGGCGCGTATACACATCTCGATGCAGGCTGGCAGTCCGATCTTGTCCAACTGCAGATTAGAAAACAAGAACAGCTGTAAGTTTCGATCCCATTTCGCACCATTGTGAGCGTTAGCCTACAGCGAGGGAAGACCAGGCTGACTGGACGAAGAACTCACTCACCTCAGACTGGATCACTTTAATAAAGAACAGCAGGTGGAACACCGTTTTGGAGAGTAGAGACATCTTCTGGCATTTTTCCAGAAAGCTCTGCTCTGAAGGCTCCAATCGCTTCAGGAGTTTACTCCAGAAAAGTGTCAGCTCCCTGGAAGAGAGAGAGAGATGAATAACTTACCATTAATTACCACCTCACGCTGCTTCTACTGGCATAAACAATAAAACGGACTGAACTCTGACCCTGGGTCTATGTTTATATTTGGTGACTTTAATCAGTGGAGCTCGTATTGAACTTCCTGATAGAGCTGAAGATTTCCTGATCTTTTATAATAATAATAATAATAATAATAATAATAATAATAATAATAATAAGACATGGTGTGGTATTTGTTCCGCATGCAGAAACGTGTTTAGAAACGGACCAGGCGCAGTAGGAGTCCTCCTGCAGGAGCTGTCGGGTCAGGAAACCCGAACACAGCGTAAACGCTCCTCTCTCATCTCCTTCTGCTTCCAGGTTACAGATCATCTCCAGAGCATCCCGACAGTCCACCTGGGAGAGCTGCAGGAGACAGGGGGTTAAACATTAACGGTGTGTGGACAATGTGGTTTTTATATAGACTGTAACAGCGTAGCAGTGAGTCCGTGCTCTCCTTACGCTGGTTTACTCTGTAATTATGTGCGCTGTAGTGTAGGTGTCCTCGTGTCTCTAAAAAAACGATCATATTTTCCTCCCTCAGTACCCCAACCTGAGCTCCAGATCCCCCTGTAACCAGACTGGAATTGTGTAGTAGTTCCCACCCCCAGTGCCTCATTAAATCAATCAGAGCACAGTTCCCACCCCCAGTGCTCCTTTAATCCAATCAGATCAAAGTTCCTTCCCCCAGTGCGCCGCACCCAATCAGACATCCATAATCCCATAACCATTCCCTGTATCTCTGTAACCAATCAGATCATAGTTCCGACCCCCAATTCCACATCCAGTTCCTCTGAAACCAACTACAATGCAGTTCCCACCCCTAGTTCCCCTGTAGCCAATCAGAGCACAGTTCTTGAAACCTGCACCTTCAGTTTCCTGTACAAAATCAGAGCACAGTTCTGCACCTAATGCAACAAATCACAAAACGAAGAACCCAGTAGGATTTTTAGTACAAAACGTATCTGATCAAGTTGCAAGAGAAAATAATCAGAAACATCAGGTGTTGTGAAGGTTCTGCAGTTCCACCCACCTCCTCCATGAGCATCTCCTGTGGTGCAGAAGAGCACACACACACGAGGTAGCTCTGTTTAAAGTGTCCTCTACTTCCCCCAAACTCGTGGAAATCAGCACAGGCTTTAGCCAGCAGCGCTGCCATCTCCACGGAGTTCTCTTTAATCAGGTACTTCACCCTGAGCTGCAGCAGCTCCGGACCTTCACGCATCAGGAACTCACGCACTACAGCATGGACATGAAGGACGTGTGGAGAGTGAGTAGGTGTTGAGGAACGTTAAAAGAACACATGGTTTGGGGGCGTGGACAGAGATACCGTGATTAGGGTTAAGTCCTGACACACAGAAGAGAGGATCTCAGCATGAGCTCAGGAACACTGAGGACACGTCACCTTTTGCTGAGGGCGGAGTCTCATTTCGGAGAAGGCTCTGTAGTGTGCTGTTGCTCCACATCCCTCGCTCCTGAGTGGCTGCGGAGAGCAGACGCAGCCGACTGATGCCATGGTCCTGCAGCAGCGCGTGAGCCGTCTGCGCAGACAGCAACAAACATCAGTGAGGTTATTTACAGCACAGAGAAACAGCTGGTTAGAACCCAAAGACAGAAAGTACCTAATGTGTTCATCACGCAGGTGTGCCATACCTGTATGGAGGACTGAAACTGTTCCCACAATGCATCTGGAAAAGCCTCAGGTATGGAGAGCAGCAGCTCCACACAGCTCCTGCAGAACAACACAGGACATTAACCACCACACACACACAGAGTAAGTGTGTGTAAGAGTCAGTGTGTGTGAGAATGTTACTCACAGTGAGAGTCTCTCGAGGACCACACTGACGTCCTCGCTCTGGACAGAGAGGTGCGCTGACACTCGCGCAAAACTCAACAACGCCACACGGTAACTCTCCAACACGGGCCACGGGTCCTCATCCGACCTCCACACACTCACACACTCCACCAGGGTCTGCACGCGTGTGCGCGCACACACACACGCACGCACGCACGCACACACACACACACACACACACACACTTACTGATATCCACACTGATAACAACCATTTTACTTCTCATCATTTTTTATTTAGTGTAAAAGTGACTCGTGTTTAAATTCTTCATATTTTTAACATTTCAGTCATCAATGGCAGCTCAAACTAATTCTGTTCTGATTCAAGTCCACGTTCAACCTGTGTGTGTGTGTGTGTGTGTGTGTGTGTGTGTGTGAAGGCAGTCAAGATGCACTGATGCCATGTTTCTATTTTTACTAACACTGATATGAGAGCTGTGTGGAGTCTGATCACACACTCATGTTATCGTGTATTACTCTACATTCATGCTAGCGAGTCACTTGTGCGGTCTATGGGCGTGGCCTGTGTGACCTCTGGGCGTGGCCTGTGTGACCTCACTGTCCTGTCTGTCATTACTGTCAAGCATCAGTGATGTGCTAAATTCCTGTCTGGAAAACGTACCATTACAAAACGCTGACACTGGAGACTCATTCCTTAACCGGTAAATAAACATCTCCTTACAGAAAACTTTGATTTCTTTTTTTAAAATCTGTTTATAATACGACGCATCCGCTGTACACGCCCCTGTGAACGAGCAGTAATATTTACCCTGCCCTGTAGCTGCTGGGCTCTGATTGGTCAGAAGGTGCTGATTAGTTTTCTATAACAGCAGCTGTGACCGTAGTGCTGATACAGTATCCGTACACAGACAGGAGAACTGGTGTGTGTGTGTGTGTGTGTGTGTGTGTGAACTCTGGCCCACTATTCACTGTCTGTTCAAACATTCTCAAATCACTGCCTGCTCCCTATAGAGGTGCACTAGATAGGGTAGAACACCTGCTTAAACAGGTTCACTGTGTGTGTGTGTTAGAACAGGAATAAAACTAAACCTCACCACACACACACACACACACACACACATTTAACTCATGATGGGGTTGATTACACCTCCTGTGAGCTCAGCAGTCTGAATCTGAAGAGAAACCAGACGCTAGTTTTGCTAATAATTAGCTCGTGGAATGACTGACACCCACTGAATATTACTGCATTAGCATGATAGCTAGCATGATGTGTTGTTGTTGTTGTTGTTGTTGATGATGATGATGATGCTGCTTGTTATTGTCTCTGTGAAGAATAAACCTGTGCACTCTCCCACACCACTCATCACCACCTCACCCAATATAATAATAATAATAATAATAATAATAATAATAATAATAATAATAATAAATCCCTTTACACATGACTGCCCCAGCTCTGTTGCTGTGCAGTGCGCTAATGCGCTAGTGTGCGCTCTTTAAATAAGCGCTGCGGCGGACAGACCTGACAGAAAGCCCGGCAGTACCGCGCAGTGGCCTCGTCTTCCTCCGCAAGCTCCGCGCTGGCCCTCAGCGCCGCGGATAAATCCTCCAGGCGGCCCGAGAGCGCTCGGAGGACGGAGGGACTGCGGCTCTGGCCGCGGGGCTCCCGCTCGGCCTCCTCGTCGTCCGCCATCTTCGCTTCCAGTTGCGCCGCGTACGCACCACACAAACACCACGTGACCACAAAATCGCTTGCGTCAGGGCGGGGAAGCGCATGCGCTGTGGATGGCAAGCTGCAACGAAATAAACCCCGCCGCCTTGTGCACCTTCACGAAGGACCCCTTTAGATGTCCACAGAGACCGCCTGATTTCATTTCTCCTGCTATGCTAATGTACAGTTTTCTAAGGAAAATATTTACACCTATATTCCACTTATTGAAGTTTTTGATTGAGCTTAACTTTTTTAAAATGCTTTATTGAAGGAGGTATACATATAAATGCATAGTTGCTAGCATATCATTATGCTAGCAGTAATAATAATAATAATAGTAATAATAATAAAAACAGTACAGAATAAAACAAATAAAGATTCAAAATGACTAAACTAGCCATAAATTCAAGAAACATAATACATCGATATCTGCAGTACAAAGGCTATAAATCATTGATTAGAAAATATATGCAGATGTATATGAGATTTAGCTAAAATAACATCTACTGTATATTCATTTTATATACACAATTATCAGTGTGTAAGAATCCAAACAGCACATGTTCACATCACAAACTAATAAAACATTTTAATATTAATCTTATTCAATTCAATTATTAATTTCCTTCTTTAAATTTCTGGTTGAATTATACAAAAAGAAGTTTAACCTCGTTCTTAGATTTAGATTATTATTATTTTTTTAATCATGGTAAATCTTATGTATAAATTTAAAGTGAGAACATCTGTAGTTAATTTGTAGACAAGTATGTGTGCAGTAATATTCCCAATTTAAAGGCTGATTGACTACATTTACATGCACATCAATATTCCAATATTAATCAGAATTCTAATCTTCTAATCAGTATTGAGTCATGTATACGCCTCAATCCGATTGCCCGATTCAGATTAAGACAATATTCTGATTCCCCAAACTCCTGGAATATTCTTAAGTATTTAGGTATTTACGAATGGTAACTCAGGCATACTTACAACAACCATGTAAACAGGAATATTCTATGCCCATACCATATAAACATCGTATTTGGAATATATCTGCAATCCGAATATAGAGCTTAAACGGAATTTAACGTGCATATAAACGTAGTCATTGATATATTTGTGGTTGAAAGAGCTGTAATTTAGTTTATATATATTATATAATATTTATGTTTTACACTCATACAATGAGTATGTCTACATTTTAATATGCAGTTCATGTACTTAACAAAAATATATATTCAGAATTAGGAATATTACTAGCCACCTATGTCCACTGGTCGCTCCACCTACAGCTGTTGATAGACAGCACTGTTCTCTCTGTTTCAGTCAATCAGAGTGAGACCGGAAGTTGGGGGGGGGCAGAATGTTAGGGGTGTGTGCTACTGTACCACACCTGTCTGCACTGATTCCATTTAATCCCTCATCTCCTAAATAAACTCTGGATATCAGGGCTGAGATCAGGGCTGTGTCCTAAACCCTCTCCCTCTAAACTAAACACAGTGTTAGTCAGGGTATATAAGATCCCTTAATTACATACCATGCCACAATAAACTCCTACGCACTAGATATTAAAATAAATCTCTAGTTTTCATTTTCCTCACGTTAATGCCCGTGGATCAATTCTTTCTGAATCTTGTTTTTAACAAATAGTCTTTACTAAAGCTTTAAATGTTTCATGAGAAGCAGCGAAGAGCTCAGTGAAGACGAGTGTGCAAAGCTTCATCATGTATAATGTTTAAATAATTAAAATATTAAAACACTGTGTATTTAACACTGCATAATTCCGCATTATGTGTTATTTAATGGTGTTAGTGTCTTCCTTTTTGTTGAAAATAGTCAGAAAGAAAAGTAAAAAGAAAAAAAAGAAGAAGAAAGGAGGTTTTCGGTGAGGAGGGGTGTACAAACTTTTGACTGGTAGTTTAGTTATTTATTTACTTACTAATTTATTTATAGCCAAGTATTTATTGCTTACATAACTGCTTACATATTTATATGCGTAGGTATTGACTTATGTATTGTTATTATTGATAATGAATTCATTCATGTTAATGTGTATTTTTAAATGCTTTAGCAGGGTCTGGAGTGAACACCTCTACACCTTTAACCCTTATTTAAAATATGAGTGTTTATGAATATTCATGAATATAATGACCTCGATGTCAGAGAAACATCATTAAAGGGAAGATTAATGAGCCAGGTTACCATTAATTAGCACTAACGAGCAGAAATAATCTGTAATTAAGCCTCATTCATCTACATAGCAAATGCTCCTATTCATTATATGTTACCATTGTAGTAGTGTGTGTGTGTGTGTGTGTGTGTGTGTGTGTGTGTGTGCTGATGTGAGGTCAGTAGATGACTCTACACTCTGGTTATATTACAGTAACCTACATCATACAATAACACAGAGTTTAGCAGAGTATAGACTAGTGTGTGGGTTTGATCCTCCAGCCCACAGGGGTCAACACACACACACACACACACACACACACACACACACACACACACTCTGCCATGGCAACAGCATCATCTTTGTATGTTCTTTCTCTGTTTCTTTGGCACAAGATTTAAAACCCCACACACACACACACACACACACTCTAATCACAGTGCACTTAAATAATCATATCCGAAGCCACTCCATTTCCTTTACACCCTGTATCAGACTGCTAACTATCTAGTATGCCTAGTATCTGGATTGCCAGATCACTAGCGTGCTCATTAGCCGGTTTGCTAAGTGCCTAGCGTGCTCATTAGCCGGTTTGCTAAGTGGCTAGCGTGCTCATTAGCCGGTTTGCTAAGTGGCTAGCGTGCTCATTAGCCGGTTTGGACTGTCAAAGAAACGCAAACCAGTTTTCAAAATACTTTATTACTCCTCTTTACACCATTTTGAAAACACTGTCAGACTGCAGCAATGCATTCTGGGTGAATTCTCCTGAAGTCTATAGTGATAAAGAGAAGAAGGAGAGTGACTCAGATGAGATTAAACGATAACACAGCAGTCTCTTCACAGCTACGGCACAATAACGAAGTGGTCTGCTACCTTCTGTAGCCGATGGAGGCGTGCATTAACAGTGGTGACTGTATTAGCATACTACATACTATATACTATACAGTGAGAAAATAAGTACACCCCATGGAAACTGTGGTTGTTGGGTTTTTTTGGTTGTTTTTTTTGTTTTTGTTTTTGTTTTTTTACATATTTGGACAAGCAAACATTTCTGCTAAAGGGGACAATACTACCTTCTGAGGCCAAGGGTGTACTTACTTTTTCCACAGAAAAATATCTAATAATATTTCTGTTGAATAAACGATTTGAAAAGTTAATTTTCCTTGTGGTTTTGTTGAAGTATCTAAACTTTATTTATAGGTGCTGTTTCAATGTTTGCTCATCCAAATACATCAAAAAAGCCAACACTCTCCATGGGGTGCACTTATTTTTCATACGACTGTACACTATATAGCAGCTGGTTTGGGACGTAGCCATGACTAGGGTTCCATTGTGGATTCTGTATGTTTAGCTAGCTAGCTAAGTAAATAGTTAGCCTGCTGAAAGCATCTCTATAGTTGTGTAGTGTGTAGTGTAAACACTGTGTTCAGTATAGTCATGTATAAATATATTACTTTTTTGGGACGTAGCCACTCGGGAAGTGCACTGAGAAGTCAACTTAATCCTCATCCCTTAAAACGTTTCTTAAAATTGCCAGTGTGCTTTATTCAAGAGGAAGTGATGTGCTTTAGGAGCAGGATGGGAACGTTAACGTCGCCGTGGCTCTACGTGTGCTCCTTACGCTTCAGCAGCCTCTTAAACGCCTGTTTGAAGTCCTCGTTGAAGCTGGTGTAGAGCAGCGGGTTGATCAGCGAGTTCATGTATCCCAGCCACGTGAGGAAATCGGACACGTGTGGAGAAGGCTCCAGGACCTTCAGCGCCATCAGGAGCTCTTTAATGAAGAACGGCAGCCAGCAGAGGATGAAGGCACCGAGGATGAGGCCGAGGATGCGTGCCGCCTTCCTCTCGCGTGAGCTGCATATCTGGTTCCTCTCGTCAGGGCTGTTTAGCTTCTCCAGCTCCATACCGGGGTCAGAGTTCGACAGGTCGACCCGGAAGTGGTTCAGCGAGTCGCTGAGGTGGCGTGAGGAGCCACGTTTCTGGTAGAGAGACTTCGCTGCACTGTAAATGCGGTAATACAGAATGAGAATCAGAGTCATGGGGATGTAGAAGGCTCCGAAGGTGGAGTAGATGCTGTAGCCCAGCTGGTCGTGCTCGATCGCACACTCGTGAACATCATCGTGTCGCCGACGCCAGAAAAGGGGCGGGGCTGAGATGAACATGGAGGCCACCCAGACAGCGATGACCATGGTAACGGCACGGCGCGGCGTCCTCTTGCGCGTGTACTCCACCGCCTTGGTGATGGCCCAATAGCGGTCGAGCGCAATGACGCACAGGTGCAGGATGGAGCAGGTGCAGCAGGTCATGTCCACACTCAGCCACACCTCACACACCACACGACCCAGGTTCCAGGTTGCCGTGGCGATGTACAGGATGCTCAGCGGCATCACCAGCACCGCAACCAGGAAGTCGGTGACGGCCAGTGAGCAGATGAGGTAGTTAGCGGGAAGGCGGAGCTTCCTGGTGGTCAAGATGGCGGTGATGACCGCGGCGTTCATCACAGCCGTCGATAACGTCAGCAAACCCAACAGAGATGCCACCGCTAACCGCTCTGTCGCCACAGCGACGCCAAACTCTGCTCTCTGATTGGACGAGTTGGAGTGGGTGTAGTTGATCAGGGGCGGAGCTTCAGAACATTCCACCAGGTAGCGCTCCATCTTAAACCCCTGATTCTCCCCCTGAGCTCCAGAAGACTCGCCGTTAATTACAGTCCTGCAGGAGGATTAAACAGACAATGAATCAACAACACACACAATTAACTAACGCCCTAACGAACTGAATTACACTAATTACAGTGAATAATAAACACCGTGACATGGAGCTGTACAGAGGAAGTGACATGATCAAAAGGTTCAGCAGTCTAACTCAGCTCTGATTGGCTGACATCTGTGCAGTATTTCCTCCTATTGGGTGATTAATAACCTTTATCCTAACTCTAACTCAAACCTCCTCATATAGTGACATGTAGCCATAAGGCCACGCCTCCTTCACTGTGCTGACTCCTGAGCATCATTCTGGCAAAACCACACACACACACAAACACACACACACACACACAAACACACACACACACACATGTACACATACACACACACACACACACAAACACAATCAGACACAATTTCAAAGCCAAACAGATGCTCTGTCTAACAGACTCACACTGACAGCTGAAAGCACATGTGTGCGTGTGTGTGCGTGCGTGTGTGTGCGTGTGTGCGTGCGTGTGTGTGCGTGCGTGTGTGTGCGTGCGTGTGTGTGCGTGCGTGTGTGTGTGCGTGCGTGTGTGTGTGTGCGTGTGTGTGTGCGTGTGTGCGTGCGTGTGTGTGTGTGTGCGTGTGTGTGTGTGCGTGTGCGTGTGTGTGTAGTTTCTGATGTCTTTTTGATGACAGTGTGATGTCAGAGTTGCTGTAAAGAACACATTAAACAGAAAAAAAGCGCTTTTTAATTGTGTGAGCTCAAGAGGTGTGTCAAAGAAAGAGAGAGAGAGTGTGTGTGTGTGTGTGTATGTGTGTATGTGTGTGTGTGTGTGTATGTGTGTATGTGTGTATGTGTGTGTGTGTGTGTATGTGTGTATGTGTGTGTGTGTGTGTGTGTGTGTGTGTGTGTGTGTGTGTGTGTGTGTGTGTGTGTGT
>JANDJT010000124.1:20000551-20013051 GCA_024331685.1 Stegophilus panzeri | reverse complement strand
CTGTTAACTTTGTGCTTGTTATCTGTAACCAGGGCTAAATACCATTCAGTAAATTCACGTGTGTAATCAGAGGGGAAAAAAGGCTCTTAAATTTTAGCTAACAGTGTTAAACATAATCTGCTGCCACTGTGTTATCCTGCGGGACACCGATCACACACTCTGAAAGCGAAGCAGCGATAGCATTAGCATGCCGCAGCTAAACTCGCTACATAAAGGCTCATTCTGACACAAACCCGTTTCACTTTAATGAAACAATCATCGTTTTTATTAACTAACTATAACTAACGATATAAACTGGCTGGTTTGGCAACATATTAAATAAAACTGCAGCCAAAAACGCTACAAATCCACTGGTCGCGAATACGGAAGTGTAACACTTATTAACCAATCAGAGCGCAGAACGTGATGTATGTCGAAATATGGGTGGGAGAAAACAAAGAGCAGGAAGCTTACCTCGGTGCATCTCACAAAATATTCCGGGTAGAAACGTATTGGTTTATTTAAAACGTCGGAAGTGTCTACATGTTTCAAGATAACTGTTTGTAAAACGACGTTGAAGCCTCGCGAATGTGTTCGAGTCAACATTCAAAATCTGTGGAGTTACTAATGTTTATATCTGTAAATCCTTCACTGATGCATCTCGCAAGAATATATCGGCGTTTTGTGCCTGACAATAAGTTTTTAATGTAAATATTTAAGTAAAACTCACGTTTCAGTTTTATGTTAGCGATACCTATAGTATAAGGGTCTTAGCGATTACTTACTACACTTATTGGAAAAAAATAAAAACACCTCCATTAGTAATATTTAACTGGTACGTCGCACAAAATCTTCCGGTTAGAAACTGTTCTGTTTTGGAAAAAATCCCCAAGACGTGTGTAAAAGCTGAATATTCAGAATTCTTGAACATTTTCTTTAACTTATGTAATATATAATTGTAGAATGAATTTGAACGTTGTATACGAAATATAAAATATATTGCTCATTTATTTGTTGATTTTAATAGCTTATAAATGTTAGGTTGCATATGTCAGTTAATACAACAGCGAGTGAAATATATTTTGTCTCTTTGTTAAAGTTTTTGGAGTGAAATTAAAATTAGCACAGTAATTTCCAGTACAATAATTTATTTATTTAAAAAAAAAAAAAAAAGAAGAAGAAAGAAATAGAATTACAGTATTAAAAAAATATTTAGTTAGTTAAAAATAAACAAACAAAAACTAGTAAATCATTCACTTGTGCAGCTCACAAAATGTTCCGGATAGAAACAAACGCTCCACGATATACCTGTGTAAACAAACTTTATCGCTAATCATAAAATATATAATGTTTTATTACATCTAGAAGTTAACTGACCATAGATTTATACTTTGTAAGTCTTCAAATCCAATCAGTTACATTCAGTTTTATAAACAGCAACACTCGGTTCATAAGATTCAGCGACATGTTTCCTGTGGGGACTAATAAATATTAACTAACATTAGCATTATTGAGTCTTAGCTAAACTCGCTACATAAAGGCTTGTTCTGACACAAACCCGTTTCACTTTAACAAAATAATCGGCGTTTCTATTAACTAACGATATAAACTGATTGGTATGGCAACATTTTGAATAAAACTGCCGCCAAAAACATGCTAAAAATCCACTGGTCGCGAATGCAGAAGTGTAACGCTAATCAGCCAATCAGAGCGCAGAACGCGACGTATGTCGGAATACGGGTGGGAGAAAATGATGAGCCGGAAGCCTCCATCGGTGCATCTCACAAAATATTCTGGATAGAAACGTATTGGTTTATTTAAACGTCTGAAATATTTGGATGTTTCAAGATAATTGTTTATTAAACCACGTTGGATCCACGTTAATGTGTTAAAGCCAATATTTAATCAAAATTCCAGGTTTTTGGTTAAAAATATCAGCGCAAAATCTTTGGAGTTACCAACGTTTATATTTTTATATGGTTTCATTAGTAAATCCTTCGCTGGTGTAACGCACAAAAAAATGGTTTGTTGTGAATATGACGGCGTTTTGTGCCTCACAGTAGGTTTAACGTAAATATTTAACTAAAACCCACGTTTACATTTTATGTTAGCGACAACTGTTCAGGGGTGTTAGCAATTATTTGCTACCTTTATTGAAAACAATAAAAAAAATGCATAAATAAAATAAAAACTTCTATTAGTAATATTTAACTGGTGCGTCTCACAAAATCTTCTGGTTAGAAACTGTTCTGTTTTGAATAAGTCCCTAAAACATATGTATATAAAAGCTGAATATTCAGAATTCTTGACCATTTTACTTATGTAATAATTGCAGAATAAAAATAAAATGAACACTGTATATGAAATATAAAATATATTGCTAATTTATTGGTTGATTTTATCTTAATAGCTTATAAATGTTAGATTGCATATGTTGGTAAATACAGCAGCGAGTGAAATATATTTTGTCTCTTTGTTAAAGTTCTTGGAGTGAAATTAAAATCAGCACAGTACATTTCCTTTACAATCATTTGTTTATTTAAGAAAACGATTCAATTAATTAGTTAAAAACAAACGAACATAAAAACTAGTAATCCTTCACTGGTGCAGCTTACAAAATACTCCGGATAGAAACAAACGTTCCGCGACATACATGCATAAACAAACGTTATTGTTAATCATAAAATATATAACGTTTTATTACATCTAGAAGTTAATTGTATACTATAGATGTATACTTTGCTCTTAATAGTTTATAGATGTATACTTTGCTCTTAATAGTTTATAAAAAAGAAAGGTATATACCATATTTAGAACAGATAAGTCATCAGGAAAACATTCATAATAATAATAATAACCATAGTAGTTAATTATATACTTTTCTTATACTGAGAACTTGTTGCTCTGGCATCATTTTGAATAAAACTGCAGCCTCAATACGCTAAAAACTTGAATTGGTAGCGAATACGGAAGTGTAACGCTAATCAGCCAATCAGAGCTCAGAACGCGCCATATGGCGGAATACGGGTGGGAGAAAATGATGCGAAGGAAGTCTACATTGGTGCAGCTCTCAAAGTATTTCGTGTAGAAACATGTTGGTGTATTTAAAACGTCTGAAGTGTCCACATCTTTCAAGATAATAGTTTGTAAAACGTCATTGGACCAATTGGCATGTCTAAAGTGTCCGTAGTGTGAATGGGTGTACCCCGTCCAGGGTGTACCCCGCCTTGTGCCCGATGCTCCCTGGGACCCGCGCGAAAAGTTATTATTATTAAATTTAATAAAATCTCACGTTTTAGACAAATATCAAAGCATAACTATATCAAAAATGTATATTTTATTGGTAACAAATACTGTCGTCTCACATAAATATGACATTACATCCCACATTGTAATATAAATTCGCGCTGCCTAAGTAGAGATCTTAATATTTATTAACTGCTTTTGTTAAAGTAAATAAATAAAAATACACAATAATTTACATTAACCACTTCTAGCTGGTGCGTCTTACAAAACCGTCCGGTTAGAAACCGTTTTAAATTCGTTTTTCGAAGGCATACGTGTGTAAAAGTTTAACATTCGATACTGATCATAAATATTTACTCGTCTAATGTATAGTTGCATAACACAATATGTACAAATTATACTAAATGTAAAAATATATATCGCTAATGTATATGTATTGTAATCGATTTTAATAGCTTAATGTTAGCTAGCATTTGTGGGCTAATACAACACGCAGTAAAACACAAGTTGTTTCTCTAGTAAGTGAGATCAAAACTAAATCCACTTTAGAATTTTATTTAAACACAATACATTAAACAGTACAAAGAAAAAAATTTCTTTATTGAATTATGGAAAACTTGCTACGACTACTAATCCTTCACGAGTGCAGCTAACAAATTGTTCCGGGTAGAAACAAGCGGCAGATGTACGTATAAAAGCACTTGGTTTGGAACTCAAGTCACAGTCTCTCACATATATAAATGTACAATATAAAGTACATAACATTTTCTTACATGTAGATGTATATGATTTAATAGTTTATTAAATATTAGGTACCATATTTGGATCAGATCAACAGTCAGTCAAAAAAAAATACTTTTCTTTATTTAATTTTCTTTATTTAATTTTCTTTATTTAATTATCTTTATCGTTTGAGTCAGTCACGTAATTAAGATTCACTTTTAAATTAATAACAAAGCGAAAAATAAAGTTATTATTTACCTTTCCCTTTACCGAGAGTGTCATTTGTGCAGGAAAGGTTCACAGTTATTAGAAATCCTTAATTGGTGCATCTCACAAAATCTTCCGTGTAGAAACAGGTCTGATTTTGTTAAACATTCTAATAATTTACTGTTAGAATCCGTCTCAGGGCTACACACACACACACACTTCAGTGAGCATGATTGTGGGACACTAAATGAAGGAATATAACATAAATATAAAAAAATAAATGTAGACAAGAGATAAAGAATATAGAGCTTCCATTTGGTCATAAAAAGAAACTGCAATTAAATAAATTACATTTAATAATTTCGTTGTTTTCTTCTTCACATATGAGGGTTTTTTTATTATTTGTTTTTAAAGGAAACTGGTATCCTGATGACATCACTGTGGTGAAAACAAACGTCACCGCTGAAGAATGCGGCTTTGTGCGCATGCTCAGGCTCTAAACGGAAGTAGTTAATCCCAGGCAGGTTCCAGGGCCCGAAAGCGTTGGGAAGGATTTCTATGGTAAAAACACCGTGTTTTTTCTTCTTTATTTTACAGTATTGACACTGACCGTGTTATCGTTTGATCACAATAGCATTTTTAATCTTTGTTTAGTTAGTTTGAGCGGTTTAACTCTTTCTCCAGGCGGGTTTGGAGCAGCTGCGTTTGATATTTCACTGGCGCTTTAACTAACAGCGCCGGCGTCAGTTTTCTACTGTTTGTAAATTGTTTCGCGCAGTAAATACGTTTAAAGTTCTTCTACAGCTAACGATGAATCATATACTGAATCATTATTATTAATTTTTGTTTCCCGTTTATTATTTTTTCTCCACCTGTATTTCAACAAGTCCCGCCTGCTAGGTGAGGATTGGCTAATAGTTAAAACGTGACACAGAACTGTCCAATCAGCGGACAGTTCAGGTCTCCGACGCACGCGTCTGTCCGCGCGCAGGAGGTGGGGCTTGTCGGAATACGGGTGGTTAAAACTAACAGGGGTAAAGCGCTAACAAGGGTTTGGTAACGATGCAGGTGGGTTTAACAGCTCTGTAACCAGAAGAGATTGAAATGTTTGATAAGTTAAACGTAAGATTGTATATGTTATATAAGTTTATATGATATAATGTGTTTTATTGATAAACATGTTTACTTGAGCATCTTTTTTGTCAAACATGTAATACAATGAGATGAACATGGCACTGCTGTTAAAGGTCATATTAAACACTTCCTGCCTCTCTCCTGTTATCTCATCCGGGAAGATTACAGCTTAGTTTCCTCTGTAGTCATCATTCTGTGTGTGTGTGTGTGTGTGTGTGTGTGTGTGTGAGAAACAGGAAGAGATGTCAGGAGAGAGTGCTGTGAGCTCGGCTGTGCCGGCCGCGACGACCCGGACCACCTCGTTCAAGGGGTCGAGTCCGAGCTCCAAGTACGTGAAGCTGAACGTGGGCGGAGCTCTTTACTACACCACCATGCAGACCCTCACCAAGCAGGACACCATGCTGAAGGCCATGTTCAGCGGCCGCATGGAGGTGCTCACCGACAGCGAAGGTACTCCTCTTTACTCCAGCGCTTGCTTTACTTACACACACACAGAGAGAGAGCGCGCAGTTCCGCGATGAAACCATCCATTAAACGCTTACAGAGGAGGTGATGCTCTCGTACGCTTCATGTCTCCCCTGTAGGCTGGATCCTGATCGACCGATGCGGGAAACACTTCGGCACTGTGCTGAATTACCTGCGTGACGGGGTGGTGCCTCTGCCCGAGAGCAGGAGAGAGACAGAGGAGCTGCTGGCTGAAGCCAAGTACTACCTGGTGCAGGGTTTAGTGGACGAGTGTCAGGCCGCGCTGCAGGTAACACTAACACACACACTACATGCAAACTCGCCAGCGTACAACACGTCTATATAACACACACCTTTACACAACAAATTGTTGAAGTTATAAGTTTGTCACTAGAACACTTTGTACGTCTTCATTTTTATTAATTTATAAAAAATCCGTCTAGAACAAAGATGCCTACGAGCCCTTCTGCAAAGTGCCGTTAGTGACCTCCCCTAAAGAAGAGCAGAAGCTCATCGCCACGTCAAATAAGGTACAGCGAGTCTCCCGTTCTTTCTTTTCAACGGTGTAGAAAATGATAACAAAGTTTGATCTGTTTGTTCGCAGCCTACCGTTAAACTCCTGTACAACAGAAGCAACAATAAGTACTCCTACACCAGGTGAGCATGAGTGTGACGTTTACGTGAACGTTTATCTCGGAGTAGCGAGTCAGGGTTCAGGTGTGTAAACCCTGACGTTATTAACCGCGATCTCACGCTCCCCAGTAACTCGGACGACAACATGCTGAAGAACATCGAGCTGTTCGATAAGCTCTCGCTGCGCTTTAACGGCCGCGTGCTCTTCATTAAAGACGTGATCGGAGACGAGATCTGCTGCTGGTCGTTTTACGGACAGGGCAGGAAGATCGCCGAGGTGTGCTGCACCTCCATCGTCTACGCCACAGAGAAGAAGCAGACCAAGGTAAGGAGCAGGAAGGGAATCTCGCCGTGCGTTTATACAGACACGCAGTTTAACCCCGTCAGAGCTTTATTACTGATTAAAATGGAGTACAAGCGCTGTGTTGATGTAAGCTGATGTTTTTGGGTATTTCCTACTGAGTTCTAATCTGTAACTGTGGCCCCGCTGTACCACAGGTGGAGTTCCCCGAGGCACGGATCTACGAGGAGACGCTGAACATCCTGCTGTACGAGTGTCAGGACGGCCGCGGGCCCGACAACGCTCTGCTGGAGGCGACAGGGGGCGCCGCGGGACGCTCGCACCACCTGGACGAGGACGAGGAGCGGGAACGCGTCGACCGTGTACGCAGGATCCACGTCAAGCGACCTGACGACCGCACGCATCACCACCAGTGACCTCTAATCCTCGTTTCTCTGACCTACAACCCCTGTGCCTTAATCACCCAGTCCCGCCCTCCCCACCCCCCTCGATTTGCGTCCGACGTGCTTTCCTTCTCTTCCCTCCCGTCGTATTGTCGTCTGAAAGAATGTAGCTGATTTTGACCCGACGTGGAACGGCGTGTATTTGAATAGTGATGGAGTTGACTCTTATCGGTGGCGTGAGCAGCAGTCAGGAGTCTTAAACTCATCACTTTGACGCTCGGCCCTACACGTCACTGCAGTCGGACAGCGTTCGCTTTTATCTGGTCGTGTATTGTGTGTTGCGTCCGAGTCGGACCGCGTGTGTCGCGTATTAACTGCTCTACGATTCCCGTACTTCCGAGCGTCGTGACTAGCGTGTCTGTGGCGACGGATTTGTTGATTTTTCGTTGCTATTGATGCACTGAGAATAGGGATGCTGTAACTCTTTATCCACCAGAGGGCAGCATTGTGCTCGTTTTGCCCCTGTAGAAAGCAGGCTGTGGTCACGCTGAGCAATAACTCCCCCTATAAATCATGTCAGCGATGCTTAGTGATACTAGCGATGTGGCAGATTACACGGCATTATTTCACCGTGTGCTGTTTAATTAATTAGTGAACGAATTAACGGCAGGCAGGTAACGTCGCGTCTCTCCGTGGGTCTGCCGAGTGCCGGTGTTGAGCGACTGAAACCCAGACGAAGTGCAGCGTGCGGACAGTTCAGTAATGGAAGGTAACTGTATTATTCGGATGCTGAAGGAGCATCGTCATCCCCGCCCCCATACATTACGGGGTCCTTCTCTGTGGTTTAACACGCAGATCTCAGATCAGCTTCACATGAGTATAGTTGGTATTAAAAGTGTAGAACTGGTCCTGGATCAGCAGTAACGTGACTGGTCCAGAATCGGCACGCTCGGTATTATTTTCGCTACAGTATGAAAGCTGATCCTAGATCAGTGAAGTCTGTTAAATAGAATTTCAGTTAATCTATGTCTCTTGTTTAGTGTGTGTGTGTGTGTGTGTGTGTGTGCAGTCACATTGTGTCTGTCACTAGTTTTATTAAAGGCACGTTATGTAATCTGTATACTGTAGAGATGTTTGTACAGAAGCGCACACGATTTAAGAAATGTTTTACATACAATTATATTTATACACTCCTTATCACAAATAAATATTTCTACAGATTTTCCAAGACCAGAATCTTTTTATTGAGCTCGTCTTTTTATTTCTGCATTTTTTTTTTTTTTTTTAAAGTATAAAACCTGGTCATAAATATGGCTTTACAGCTTCAGGAAATGGGTTATGATTACAGTTTATGAACTGATTTTTAAATGAGGACTGACGAGCAGGAACCACTGGGGAGGAAAAGCCTGTTTGTGTGTAAGCCAGCTACATTTAAACTTAATGAAGAGGAGAACTCTGAATTAAAGTCAGTTTAAAAACCTGAACAATAGTTTTGTCCTTCCAGAGCTGAGCTAGATGTTTACATGGGACAGAAGAAGCTGGTCTTCCTCACGCCTCGCGTCAGCGGGACCTCACCCTCGGTGTGACCTGAAGGAAACAAGATGAACGCTTTTACGTTCAAATTCACATAACGAACACTTTACAAACATCAGCGTCAATAAACCATAAACGATGTTAAAGTTAAATAAAGTTTGTCTAAATGTCAAGGCGATATTTATTTCATTCAGGACTAAATTATTAGTAATTCCACCACATTACCATCGAGTATAGTATTTTTCTAAGTAAGGATTAAAGTTAAATAAAAACGCAGGATTTATAAGTGAACAGCGATGTGGTATAAACGTTAAATCACTAGAACTCGGGTCTCTAAGTGGAAAGAGTGAGACCCATGCTGAACTTATAATTCTTTTCCAATTAATATTTTCCACAAACATTAATTCATGTCGATTATTAGCCACTGAACGTATATACTGTAAGAAAATGGTTGGGTTTTCTCACCACCATCAGATGGCCGTTTTTGTCCTTGTACACCGTGGCTTCCTGTCCAGTGCTGAAGTCCACGAAGTTCTCCTTACCTCCACCGATCTCAAACTTAATACTTAAACAGGACCACATGTCAGACCATTAGCCGGATGCAGCACAGAGCGCAGATCACAGGGAGTTTCGTTTGTATAACAGGGTTAAGGACAGATGTAATAATTCATATTCGACTCGTTGTTTTGATGAATTATCTATGAAACATTGAAGATAAGGAAATCGGTCATTAGGGAATGTTCTCACCTCGCCTGGAGCACGTTGATGGCGTTCTGCTTTTTTGCCAGCACGCTCAGTTTGGTTACAACTTCGTAGAGGTGATCACACTGAAGTATGAGATCTCCCTAATGCAGGACAGGGCGGTCTTAAAGATAAATCTCAAACTGTAGCTTTAGAAAAATTCATACTGACATCAGAAACAGTGTTTTTGCTAGACATTATGCCTAAAGTTTAGCAGTAAATCAAACAAACAGCGAATGGACTTGGACCTGATGTAACGTTTAGGAGACGTTCGAGATTACGCTCTGCGTTAGCAAACACTACAGAGGTTTGAGCCGAAGTTACACTACAGTGATGTGATGATAAAAAAAAAAAAAAAAAAAAGTGTAAATGTCCTGTCGTTTCTTTTCTTACAGTAACGCTCAATCTTTAGCTAGTGGTGCTATGAATAATGTCTAGACGCTCGATCCAATCTTGGTACCTTTTGTTTGGGGCCATCGCTCATCACGTGGAGGATCATGAAAGTGTCTCCCAGGTTACTGACAGAAACACCTGCAGAACACAACGACATCACAACACGGTTACGCCAACAGAGCACGCTAAAAACAACGAATTCATTTGTCAGGGCTAATGGCCATCTGCTACCATGATTAAATTTCTATAACCTGGTCCAGCTAAAAGAATTGATTAGCATTTATATAAATGTATTACTTTAATCTGTGTCCCTAAAAGCATTTTCACTGGGAACCTCCACTGACTGAGGAATTTAATGCAAAACCCTGATTAAAAATAAAAACCCCAGAAGTGTGTTCAATACAGAAAGTGATAGTTCATAGTTCACCTTTGAGTGAGACGTACTCGACTCTCTGTTTGATCTTGGCCTCTTCTGCGACGTGAAGTGCGACCTGGGTGAGAATGAACTGCCTGGGTCTCGGCTTGAACCCGTTCCGGTCGTATTTCACCACAGGAACGCTGTACTGCAGTGCATACAAGATAAGCTGATGGTTTCTCTTTGCTCTGTTTGGACTTCTAACACGCCTACTTTCAGTTTCACAGCCAGGGTGATTTATTAACACTCAGTCCTACAATGTACCTTGATGCGTTCCTGCGTCATCGTCTGCAGGACGCGCTCGTTAATGTCCTGCTCACCTACAGGGAGGTTAAAGAGACGACAGCGTCAAACACTCGGGATTTACACTTGTTTTTTGGGATTCTGACGACACTAATGGTGATAACGGTGGTGATGATGTGTGATGTACTGACTGATCCTGGTGTCCACAAAAGGCACAGCGACACTCTGAGGGTAGCTTTCCTTCTTCCCTTTAAAGATGGCACTGGTGACCGCTTTCAGCTGCAGCTAGCGGGAGAAATATCATCATTACAAACAGACACCTCGTGATGTCATCAGGAACACAGCAAAACGTTTATTTATGCGTCATGTCGCTACACTTTAATACAGTCTGACAGCCTGCGTGAAAAGTGTCTGAAACGTATGATATGAATAAAGTTATTGTCGTTGTTATAACCTGAGCTTTCCTCTGAGGCGTGATCCCTCGCACGTACTTCCTCACCAAGCAGCGCGTGTGCAGCCTCCGCAGCAGCTCCGACGCCTGCAACCACGAGAACAAGAGACAGGACCAAAACCGCAGACCATGTCGTTAATAAAAAATGGATTTAATTTAAGCTACACTCATTTACATAAGGGAGTGAAGGTTATTAATAAAGAATTAAGACGTGTGAATACACTACAGCGTGACGTGTCGTTACCTCTCTCATTACAGGTGGAGGTGTGAGCCACGTGGTTTTGTCCAAAACGGTTTCCGGTAGATTATTTTTCAGCCTTTTGAGGTAGCTCTGTCTGACGAACGCCAGGTACTCGGAGTTATCTGTGGGTTTTGCCTCGCCACGCGTCAAGTAAGCCTTAATAAATCTACAACAACACGACAACAAAATCACATCAAACTCCAAAACTCAGGTTTTTTCTAATCGAATATTAGAGTTAGATTACAGTAAACTCTCCAGAAGCAGGTTTTAGCAGCTAATGCCTGACCACAGTAAAGGACTTATACATGATGTATATACTCGAACTTTACACCCTCCACACCACAAGGTAAACTGGGAAGATAAAGATTTAAGTTCAGCCTAAAATCTGGACACCTTCTGAAATATTCATGAGCCTCAATATCAGCTGATTATTCACTAGAGTTGCTCCTTTACAACAGAACTTCATTTCCTTGGGTGTCCATTTCATCACACATCCCCGTGTGCCACTTACTTCTTGATGACTTTGACAGCCCAGGCTCGTCTCTCTCGCTCTTTCCGAGCCTGAACTCCTCTCCAGCACGTTTCAATTTTAGTAGCTGGTGGTAAGAACATTTATGTCTTATTACGACGTGTCCAATAAGATGTGTTGAAGAATTGGCGTCTAGAGTTCGTTTTTAGGAATCGTCTGAAAGGAAACGACGTACCCGCTTCTTTCTGTTTCTTGAACTCTCCTCTAGTCCGGTAACCCTTGTACTTGGCTTGTATCTTTGCAACTACAATACAGAACACATCCGGACGTTCATTATGAGAAAGCTCACGTCCTCGAGCTAGCTATCTGAACTCTTACTGAACCCGTACTCTACTGTACCCGTACTCTATTGACCTCGTACTCTACTGTACCCGTACTCTACTGACCCCGTACTCTACTGAACCCGTACTCTACTGAACCCGTACTCTACTGACCTCGTACTCTAATGGGCCCCGTACTCTACTGACCCCGTACTCTACTGACCCCGTACTCTAATGGACCCCGTACTCTACTGAACCCGTACTCTACTGACCCCGTACTCTACTGAACCCGTACTCTACTGTACCCGTACTCTACCGACCCCGTACTCTACCGACCTCGTACTCTACCGAACCCGTACTCTACTGACCCCGTACTCTACTGAACCCGTACTCTACTGTACCCGTACTCTACTGACCCCGTACTCTACTGAACCCGTACTCTACTGACCCCGTACTCTACTGAACCCTTACTCTACTGTACCCGTACTCTACTGACCTCGTACTCTACCGACCCCGTACTCTACCGACCCCGTACTCTACCGACCTCGTACTCTACTGACCCCTTACCCTACTGAACCCGTACTCTACTGACCTCGTACTCTACTGAACCTGTACTCTACTGA
>JANDJT010000124.1:19977706-20000451 GCA_024331685.1 Stegophilus panzeri | reverse complement strand
TCTACTGACCCCGTACTCTACTGATCCCGTACTCTACTGAACCCGTACTCTAATGGACCCCGTACTCTACTGACCCCGTACTCTACTGATCCCGTACTCTACTGACCCCGTACTCTACTGAACCTGTACTCTACTGACCCCGTACTCTACTGACCTCGTACTCTACTGACCCCATACTCTAATGGACCCCGTACTCTACTGACCCCGTACTCTACTGAACCCGTACTCTACTGTACCCGTACTCTACTGAACCCGTACTCTACTGTACCCGTACTCTACTGACCCAGCTCATGTTTGCAGATCTCGTAGGCGTCCTCGGTGGCGAATAGTGTCCTGGCGTAGCGGATGAAGATTTTAGTCCTGCAGACAGGAAATGTCAAAATGTACTGTCGTGACTGTGATATTTCTAATGCTGTGTGTGTGTGTGTGTGAGTGTGTGTATGTGATACCTGCCCATCTTGTACTCATCAGGCTGGTAGCCCAGGTGCTGCACCAGTCTCTCCACTCCCTCAGCAGGAACTCCTCTCCAGTGTGGCCAGGTATCAGGGCACAGAGGTTTATACCTGCAGCATCACCACAAACACACCGAGCGTCTCGACATCATTACATGATGAAAGAGATTAGCATCTAAAACACTTTATTTTGATCTGCTCGACTGCCCAACTATTGTAGATTTATGAAAATAAAAACCCAGACATGGGACACTTGTACTCCCCCCCTCCACTGGGATGAAAATGAACACGATATTATAATTATACCTCTTGAGAAATTCCTCGTATCTCCTCCGATATGCAAATCCGGCCCGTCTGACTCTCAGGTGCTCCATCAGACCCAAATACTTCACCTGGTGCCTCACCAGCACATCATCAAACCTTCCTAGATGGACAGAGAGTGCGGGATGTAAATACATCGTTGTTATATAATTTTGAATTTACGTGTGTGTGTGTGTGTGTGTGTGTGTGTGTGTGGAGTCTTACCTGACTGCTTGTCGTCGTTGGATTTTAGGCAGCGAACGTACCAGGCTTCTTTCGCCATCAGGATCTCAGTCAGTCCCTGCAGACTGTTCTTAAACTGAGTCGCCACCTGCGTTCACATTCACATTCAGATTCAGATTCAGATTCAGATTGATTTATCTCACCATGATCCAGTTTAATTTGTTTTGAAATAATTGCTATTGCTTCAGTCCAACAGCTATCGAGAGGCAGTTATATCAGAGAAACTCTCCTATTACAGCATCATCATGGAATAATAATGGAATATGATGATAAAACCAGCTGGTGAAGAAGCTCGTGCTCCGAAGATCCAAGTCCATCACTATGGTAATGGATTTAAAACTGCTTTCTGATTGGCTGTCTCATGTTCATCACACCTGTCAGTGTCTCACCGTCTCGGGTCTTCTCCTGCTGTCCACCTCATCAGACGAGAAACACTGCTGCATTATAGAGTTCTTCGACTGCCGCATCACCTGTCTCACACACACACACACACACACACACACACACACGTCAGCTCCTGTAGAATATACGCTGTGTAGTGGGCGGAGCCAGGCTGAAGTCTCTCCGCACTCACCTCTTTGATGTGCCTGTACAGCAGGTCGTTGTTCTTGTCAATGAAGCCTGTCGAAAACGTGAGAGGAGAAAAGAGCAAAGCGGTCAAGGCCCCAATACAGAGAAGGTCCAGGAGACAGAACGCGGGTTAAAAATAAAACGGTACATTTTGTTTATGATGCACGATGAATGCAGTGCGCTGAAATATTAATAATCGTTCTTTAGTCCTTCAGAAGGGATGCTTAACGTGACGTGTCTTACCCACGACGCAGTACGTCACCTCTCCAGCGTAATGAAGCAGACGGAAGTCGCCTCTCTCCAGAGTCCTGCGGGTTTTCTTATCAGCCAGCTTCTGTCTGTTATTCCATCAGAAGATTACTGAGATCAGCGTTCGTGACCCAGATCTTAATCTGATTATGTTATTAATGTTAGAGTAGACCTGGGAGTAAACTCTGCAGGACAACAGCTGAACAATACTGATGACCTTGTCTCACTGTTCGAGACGGTCCTCACACTTAGGGCTGTTGTGGGAAGTGGAAAAACTGGGTAAATATACACTGGGCTAGATGGCCTGTGTAATTATCTACCAGCTGATTAGCTAATGCTCGTTAGACGGCTACATCGCTAATCTCACCGTTACTAGCTGTTAACATTACAGTTAAGGGATACGTTTCTTTCCAAAGCTTGTGAAATCATGACCACAATGCTGAAGTGTGAATCCGAACAGACATACAACGTCCCCGACTGCATAGAAACTAAATCACTCTCAGTTCATTATAAAAGAAATAGAAAGTGCTTCGGGATGAGTAAGTAAATCTCCAGCCAACAATAAAAGGCGTGTTTTATTTTGCCTCACGTGATAAAGTGAGGATGGTTGCCCATTTTCTTCTCCATCTTTTCCAGAAAGGTCAGGTCTGTCGCGTCGCCTGGCATCAAGCACTCCTCGTCCTAAATAAGAATACAGCAAGGATGATGAGATTACACCACGGCTCTATTCACACACACACCCTCTAGTCCAGTTATGGCACGTAACTGAAGAACCAGAACTATTACAGTTTCTGTACCAGAACTGAGATGATCCCTCTGTGCTTCTCCTCCACCATGTCACAGATGATTTTATTATTGAAGAACTGTACCGGTTCCCACTGAGACACACACACACACACACACACACACACACACGAAATAAACAAACCCTACATTTATTATCAGTAATATAACATGACGTTGACCTTTGTCCAATTCTGGATGACACACTAGTCCCATCATTCTGATTCATCCCGTATGAGATCTATTAAAAGGTATGATGGAGTGTACTCTATTTGCGGTGATTAATGATGGACTTAATAAGTGTTACCTCGATGCCCTCGGCCTCGTACTCCTCCTGCTCAGCCTTCAGCGTGAGCTGGATAAACAGCTGCTGGAGCTTCTCGTTGCAATAGTTAATGCAAAACTGCTCAAAACTGAAACACAGCCATGTACACACACACACACACACACACACACACACACACACACATACACCATTGTTCTTGCATGGTGCAAAGCAGTACACACTGTATGACACGTGTACAGGGATCACATCCTTCATTATGGATGAAGTGCGGTGCTTTAATTAGCATGCTAAGCGTTAATAATGAACAGGGTAGGGGAATATATTCAGCAGTGTAATAACTCTGAATGGAGGCTGCAGTAATGATTTTTTTTTTTTATAACAGACCAGAACACATAAAAGTACCTGTTCACGTAGAAGACCTCAAATCCATAGATGTCCAGCAGTCCAATAACGGTTTTTCTGCTCGAGTCCTGAAAACATCATGATTAGAACCAGTTATTGGGTTGAGTTCATTCAGAAGTAGTGTTTATTATCTTTTTTTCCCTGACCTGATTCTCGAGTGACTCGTTGATGCGGTTGACCAGCCAGGTGAAGGTGCGTCCATAAATGGCTTTGGCCAGGGCGTCTCTGGCGTAGATGGCATGGTCGACAGTGAAGGGACACAGAACCTGGACATCACACATTATAGCACATTACAGAACATTGATTCATGCTAGAAGAACAGAGCTGAACAATATTACAGCATTCTGAATTTAAACCTTCCACTGATTTACTGACGGACAGTCATGATTACTTCACCTCTCAAACCAACAGCAGCTCCTAATAAAGGCCAAGGAGATGTGTGAGAGTTTGGGGCGTTACCTCATCTGCTCTAGGTTCTATCTTCCTGTAGGTCAGAGCCTCGGTCAGAACCTGCACATGGACCCCAGTCAGCTGCACAGAAAGCAGCAACCTTTAATAATCATGTTTCTTTCTAAATATCCAGTCGTACAGTGTGTGTGTGTGTGTGTGTGTGTGTGTGTGTGTGTGTGTGTGTGTGTGAGTGATAGTATCGTACCTTCGATACCCAGCGCAGTTCAGCGTTGGAGTTGAGGACAGCATTGCCTTTGGTGTCTCTGTCGAACGGGACGTTCCCCAGGTGCAGAACACTTGCGATGATTCCAAACAGATGCTACAGATACACAGATGTTAAGTGCACCACACACACACACACACACACACACACAGTACTACATCCTGAAACGCTGTCTCACTCTGTACTTCTGTGATGTTCTCACCTCAATGTCGCTGAGATCAAAGTGCATGACCAGGAGGGCGTTTTTCACTGATTTCCAGTCGTTCCTGTCGTTGATGGAGCTCACTTTGGCAGACTCACCCTGCAGGAGTCCGGAAATAATGCATCAGAAACATCAGAAATATGACACCATGTCGACACATTTCATTCTAAATCTCTACTATAGTTTACAGAAAGAAAAAAAATACTTCTGTTAAATATTTTAAAATACACTATAAATAATCATTACAATGGATCAACTGAGATTAATCGAAAATACTGATGGACACGGAGCACCGAAAACCGTTTCCATGCCCTATTTGAGTGTGTGTGTGTGTGCACGTGGAGCAAACCTGTTCTACCTGTAGCAGGTAGTTGTAGCGCTGCGTGTCTCTCTCCAGGCCCAGTTGTCTCAGCAGGTCGTCGTCTCCTCCCTCCAGCAGCTGGTAGAAGATGTGGAAATTTCTCTCGCCGTGGTTCTGGTGGACCACACGCGATTTCTCCAGCAGATAGCTGAGGATGTGACCTCCAACTGCATCTCCCTACAACAACATATGACAGAGCTCCAACTTTCCAAACGCAGGAAATAAAGTGCATTCAGAATCAAAGCGAATCCCTTACTACTCGTCTTCGTTTACTGTTATCAGTAGATATTTTATCTTATTGCAACAGTGATCTCTAATAGAACACCAAAATGCAAAAAAAAATTTTTGAATAAAATAGTAAAAGAACTGAGACAGTGAGAGATATTTGTGAAACCAGTTCCAACCTGGCAGTCGAACTGAATGTCCATGTACTTTCCGAAGCGACTGGAGTTGTCGTTCTTCAGTGTTTTGGCATTTCCAAAAGCCTGACATGAAAATTAAACTTCATGAAATGATAAAGACCTACACTTTTAACTTCTCTAATAAGAATAATTCATCTTATTTAATCAGGAAGAACTTCATGATGCTTAGGTGTACATAAAACCTAAAGCCTACGGTGTATTTACATTAAATATACTAGTATATTTATAACTATAATCACTTTTCATATTTTATCATCACATTATACAAATCACACTATATATATATATTTAAAGTAAAAGCAGTAGGTTGGACCTCCAGGATAGGATTGGACATGAGCATCTGGTCCCGGACGGAGTTCAGCAGGGAGCTACTGGGACAGCTAACAGCGTAATACTGCAGGATCTTCTTAGTGGCCTCGGTTTTTCCCGCCCCGCTCTCTCCAGAGATCAGAATGAAGTGGTTATTAGCCTCCGCTAGCATGGTCTGGTAGGCGTTATCCGCCAGGGCGTAGCTGCATTGAGGGAGAAATAAATGCATAAGGAGGTGGAGATTGTGGCTGCATGGTGGCTTCTGCTGACGTCTTAAGAACACCTGAGACTAATTGGTATATTACGGTAACAGCTGTAGAGTAGATGGGTTTGAGTCTTTATGGATAATGAGACACGAGACATGTATGACAAATAGAAACATGGTACAGACAGACTTACATGTGGGGTGGAAGCTCATAAAAGTTGACCACCATATAAAGGTCCATGTGCCTCTTGCTGTAGAAGTCCAGCTCTTTGTACGGGTTGACTGAGATCAGAAGGGTTCCAATATATGTCTTCAAAAAGACAAATAAAATGAGGTGATAATCCCATACATCATGCGATAACTACACATTTTTAAGACAAGCCGTGATACCGCAGTGATCTACTCCGACCTACTTTCCCCAGCATCATGGTCAGTAGTGACAGTGAGGGAGCGAGGTGAAAGGAAAAGTCTGCTCTCTGAGTGCACTCGGTTTTCAGGTCAACCCAAACTCACGTATATCAGGTCCTCGGAGAAGCGTTTCTTCAGGTTGTCCAGAACGGCTGTCTCGCTGTTGTGGGCGTCCAGCAGCACCATGTCCTGGACACCGACTCGGTCTCTGGCAGTCAGCGCCCGCTCCAGGTCCAACTGACATGCCTTACCTTTTCCTTTCTGTAAATCAGAGAAGTGATCAAGACTGATTCATGTCTTGGATGTAATCAGTTCAGACCAGGATTCTTCTATTCCTATAAACAGCACTGCATAGCTTAGTGTTTTCCTCATAAATATTATTGCACATATCCGAGAAGCCAATAAAAAAAAAAAAAAACGTAAACTATATGACACATGGATTATAAGTGGAGGTCACTTGACTATTCCAAAGATGCACATGATCGGGATGTCAGGTGTGTTGTAAAGCAGCTTAGAGGAAACATTTCTGCAAGTGTTTCAGGTCAAGAACTGAATTCATATTAGCTGAACCAGCAGAATGTGTTCTGTGGTACCTGCAGTCAATCATACAACTCGGACCAAGAGGACGGATTGTTAGAAAAGCAAAACGGAGTTGTGGTAATCCAACCGCATAACCTCCCACTGTTTAACTAAGGGATGTTAGAAAGGCTTTCTGTTGTATATGTGGTCTAATGAGAGATCCGATTACGATGACCTTGCCACTCAGGTCTGTAGGACTGACAGCATAATTTACTCCGAATCTCATATGAACAAGCTCTCGGTTGCTGGATAGATGATGCCGACTGCTCGTATCGCATCACCTCCAGTTCAGTGGTTTTTAAATACGTTAAAATGCTCTTTAAAATACGTTTTAAAGCACTGTACAATACTAGAGCTCTGACTGGCTCTTCAGCACAAATGTTCAAATCTATGACTTGGATATAATCTATAATGCTCGGATCTGGAATATGACAATAGGGACAGTTGGGATTGTTTTGATTGGATTGGAGTTTAAAGCAAGTCCACAAGACACTTCATTGAATGTATTTTTTATGTATTTAATGCATGGATATATTTGATATTGTTTGCTTATTGAAGTAGAAAAATAAAACAAACATTCAAAAACTAGATTTTCTCACATGCACCTCAGTTTAATATTTCTTTCTCTGGGATGTGAATTCACTCAAATGGATAATATTTTTGAGCTCGACTTTAAATATAGCAGCGTGTAGGAAGGGAAACCCTTACAATATATTGTAAGATACATTTTCTTTTATATCTCGGAATCCTTTCTTCTGTTCGTTTTCATGTCTTCTTTTTCCCCCTCAATGCTGAGAACCACAAGTTATTTGACTTTCAAATTATAATAGGGGAAAAAAAGAGAAACATTAAATCTAATCTGATGAATCAAAGCCCTCCTGAAATCCTGCTCCTACTCCAAATTCACACACCGAATCCTCATTAGCTCTCTTCTGAAAGAGGCCAGTTTTTTTTTGTCCTGTAAATTCCCCTGGAAAAAAAAGGGAGGGGGAAAAAAAAAAAAATGGATGGACAATGAAAAAGCTTTTAAAATGCAGTCTACATTCCATTACATATATTCCCTCTGCATATCCTTTCAAAATTTATTCATTAGAAAACATTTAACGTCAGAGTGAATTTCACACTGGCCAGTCTGTGGACAAAGGAGGAGATTTGGCCTATTTGGGCTACGGGAGGAAGATGGAGGGACGGAGAAAGAGGAGAGGGCAAGGGTGTGAGGGAGGGAGGGAGTGAAGGAGGGAGGGTTCCCTGTGTTAGTCTGATCAGAGACTCTGAAATGAGGCCTTCTTGAGACTAAATAGTGCTGTAACGGTCCGTGTCCAATTAGAGCGCCCTGCGACCGAACAATGGGGACTTGTTATGAGCAGCACAGTAATATGGACTACAGAAGCCCAAAGTTCAGGAACAATGTGTGTTCCTGACTTGAACACTCGAGTTTGACTTGGTTACGACCTGTAGCAACACTACAGCAAGCCTATAATCACTCAGTGTGATTTCCTCCCACCTGTTGGCCAATAATTTCAGCCGTCCCACACACACACACACACACACGAACACATCATCTTTGTCACCCCATCTATATCATGGCCTCAGAACCGACCCCAACACACCACCACCCCCTGCTCACCCCTCGGTCTAAGCCAAAGAGGCAGGTGAACAATATCATTGAAGGTCCCCCATTTGAGATGTCAAAACTAATCTCAGTCTTGCGGTTATTGTGAAGAGGGTGGAACTCCCACACCCCCACACTTCCCAAACTCCACTTTCTCTCTGATTTGCCATCACTGTTACATGGGAACAGGCTGAACTTGGTGCTGAACAGGAGAACAATGGAACAAGGGACAGAAGGGATGCTAACACTTAAGAATGTGACACACCGAGTGTGATAGAGCACATGGACTATCAGTAGAGGAAAAGCCGGTTCCGAGTCCAGAGGAGACCCAAAATGAGACCAAGCCAATGGTGCTTTACTCTTGAGACTTTGAATGGTCTTTCAGGAGAACTTGCAATGCTCATGCAATGTCCAATGCAGCTACTGCTGCAAAGCGTTCCTGGATGTTCAACATTTTCACAAAAAGGTTCATCAACTCAATCACTGCAGTGTCAGACCAGGTAGCGTGGCACATTTCTTGAGTGGTGAAGTGTCTTAATTAAGAGATGGTTCTTCGGCCTAGTGTAGCGTTTCCGTCACAGCTGAGTGGAGATGACCTCATCTGAGGGACAGAAAGAGTCAGAGTGGGAAGAGAGAGAGAAAAAGATAGGGATACTCATCTTCTAAAGTAGGCTAGGCCAAAGAGGAAGAAACACTATCCACGAGAGGATCTCCTGGAGTGACCTGTGGGATCCTGTTACATTCTTATTGAAGAAAGTGGGCATTAAACCTTCAGGGATGCGTCTTATGGAATCATGATCAGAATATGTGACAGGCATAGGTGACCAAGCTGTGATGTGAAAGGTGCACTCATGCTGTAAAAGAAGACAATGTCAGAAGAGATAGACATGTGTAATTAATGTGAAAGACAAGGACTATGCAAATTGTGCAAGTTTCAAATAGCATCTGAAGTTTCATTTGATTAGAGAAGTTTCTGGTGTGTGTAGCTGTGCTAGTAAGGCCAGGTATTACTCTCAGATGGATGTAACGTTAGTACACACATTGTAACAATGACACAAAATCTCCACTTTTTGGTAAAAAGTACTATTTGGACAAATACACACACACACACACACACACACACACACACACAACACACTAACATCCTTCCAGTTATACCTGCATCTCAGCTGCTCTAGGGACCAGTGGCTACGTGTTCCTAATCTTCCCTAAAGCTCCCCTGGAGTCGCCACATTTAGATACAGGCTAGTCTGTGTGCAGTCTACATGCTAGTGAGGGCCACAGAAGAAGAGCAAAATTCCAGTCAGTACTTCAGATCATCAGAATCCACCCAACAGTGTTCTGTAGAACCTTAGAAACTCCAAAATTGCCTGTGATCACCCTGATCCATAGAACATCAAACCCGTAGATCTCCAGAACATCAATATGTTCACATTTTCCCACTTCTTATAATCCACAAAAACTTCCAAACTTATGTGTTTCAGTAGCCTGTAGAACCACAGAATTTGAAAGTCCAATATCCCCAGGTCCAGTAATTCGGAACACTTCAGCTTGTCCAGTTTCAGCAGTTCCAGTACATTTTTGTCCAATTTCAAGTGTTCTAGAGAACTTCTAATATCCTTGCTACCGCATTTTCTGGAAATCCAGTCTTCTGCTCCTCATGTTAGCATCATCAGGCCGTCCAGAGCTGGTGTGAACATGTGAACACCTGTCTCAGCACTCAGTTGCTCGAGCTACAGAGCCGGCATGCTAAATCATTCATGGCCTGGTCGGACTCAGGGTTGCAGGCAAGCAGATCTTATTCAGTGTTTAACTGGGTGTCTCCTAATCTACTGGGTGCAACAAAGATACAGAAACACAATCCATCCAAACTCGTTCACTAGTCCTCCACTCCCTCTGAGCAGCCTCTCGTCCATGGCCGCTGCGCTACAATGCAGGTCCGGTTACTTACAGATCTTTGATTAGCGAAATGCAATGACACCCAATCACTCACTTATTCAGTAGATTTGAGAAGAACGGTTAACAAGACTGTCACCATGACGAACACCATTCCTCCACACCACTGACCTCTCAGTAATAATAGGCCAAAAGAGTCCATGGTTTATTGTATTAGATTTGATCATTAACTTCTGAGTTGATCCAGCTGTGTTGGAGCAGCACTGAGGCCTTTTGAAATTTGGGTGTTGAGAACCCTGAAAAAATCGGTGTCCCTAGTGCTCACCACAGATGGCCTGAGCGTTCACGGAAAAGACAATGAGCTACTCCATTTAAACCTTGCTTTGCATGCTTCTAGATTTTTCTGCCTTTAAGCATCAGGATACTAAAAGCCACAGTCTGACTGGCTCTCTGTACTTCAGTGTATATGCACTTTTCAGTGGGAAATCACATCTCCAAAATTCATAAAAGAATCTAGTGTGAAGCAGTAAATGGCAAGATTATCTCCTGTGATTGGGAAAAGTTCTATGGTTGGTCTACTGACATGTCAGTAAATATTGATGTGCCAGACTCTACTGAATTCTAGAGGTCTGGTTTGTGAGACTATTTAGTTGTTGACCTATCAGGGTAGGACACTGTGGACTTTATACTCAAAACAAACTCGGTACCAGTTCCTTATAGAGAAGACTGGAATCATCAGGTAGTTTAGGAGGTCAGTTCTGAACATCAGATGATCTGGCAAAGAACTAAAAGATAAAGTCCTACTGTTGCTCTTCAAATTATTTCACTCCAAGTCTTTTTTTTTTGTGAGGAAGTTCATCTACCGATCTTATAACTTATGACAAAGTTTGGCATTAAGTGATATTACGAGCATACCGTACAGTATGCACTGATGACTGGAACGGTAAAGAAGGCCTTCTTCTTCCATCTGCAGCTTTCCACATTCACAGTTGTCCCGTTGCCAAACTGTGTTGTCGGGGTCCCTCACACCGCTTAGACTGCCACCCTCCCTTTACACTCGCACACCCCTCTAGGCCTGTAATGCTTGTCCAACCTTAACAGGCTTTGAGCCGCCCGCTGGGCCCCGGTACCGCACGAGACTCTGCAAATCCCATTACACATGAGTCACAGCATTTGATTCTCTCATTAGAGATTCCAAACAGAGAATAAGAGCGTATTATGACACAGGCTTTGCTGCGTTCCCACCGAAAATCCAACCACATCTCCCTCTCGGGCTCTCTCATTTTCTGATCTGCTTCTTGTCTTAAATCTTTGCTGTGTTTGTCTTCTTTTATCAGTATTTTTTCTCATGAGAAGGCCTTACCGTTTTTCCCATAACACAACTCTGTGCCTCTTTCTGCATAAGTGCGCTTGTTTCAGTTCGATATAAGTGATACATTCATGACTCACTGATGCTGAATATTTCTACGTTTTCCGTTAGACGTTGCTGATATTAGTTGTTGTTTTGGGAGATCATTAAAGCGAATTCTCTCCAGATCTCTTCACACTCTTGAACATGTGTGTGGTGGTATCTTCAAAAGAAATCAAAAGCAACTGGCTCTGACATGCGCCAAATACGCGTCACAGGGGGGTGATGAACGGATGATAAAAACGATGACAGGACTGACAAGTTCCTCTCTCGGATGGCATGAGGGTTTAATGGGACTTGTGAACGTGACCAAAGGTCTTCAGCAGGGTCAAGGGGATGACCCTACCATTGACCCCTGGTTGTGACGTCTTTAATGGGGTCTGAGAGAGCGAAGCTAAAGACACAGCAGTGGAACCAAAGCAGAGGAGAAATGGGACACATCCAGTTACCACGTCATAAGAAATTCTTCTATCTAATAAACGGCTGCAACAACGTACACAACCAGGACACATGATGGAAGAATATATGCTCTATGATAATACTCACAGAACTATCCATGGCTTTATTCATTACATCCTGCCTTAAGATAATATTTTACAACCTATTATGTCCCTCTGCTGATAACATGTCAACACTGCACATGTTTACAGTGGTAGGTTCCACCTGGAGTGACATGCTCATATCTCATGCTTACAATCTCATGTAATTAACCAGACTCTACACAATTACACCACTGGACTGCCCCATTTTATTTTTATGGTCCTGTGTGTGTATTGTCTTGCATTGTTTAGTCAAGATTATTTAGAAACTAGTGAGTATTATGTTGCTGCATACATTTTAATTCCTCATGTATACACACACACGCTCACCAAACACTTTATTAGGAACACTATATTAATACTGGGTAGGGCCTCCCTTTGTTCTCAAAACAGCCTCGATTCTTCATGGCATTTATTCCATAAGATATTAGAAACATTCCTTTGAGATTCTGCTCCATGTTGACATGATTGCATCATGCAATTCTTGCAGAATTTTTCAGGAGTACTTTCATGCTGTAAAGCTCCCGTTCTACCACATCCCAAAGGTGTTCTACTGGATTCAGATCTGGTGACTGGGAAGGCCAATGAAGAACACTGAGCTCATCGCCATTCTCCGTTGATGTCTGTCATTAACAAGGTGTTTCTGACCGCAGAACCACCACTCACTGGATGTCCGTCCATCCAGTTTCTGTGCCGCTCATCCTACACAGGTTCGTGGGAGTCCTATCACAGGGAACTCTGGGCACAAGGCGGGGGACACTCTGGACAGAGTGCCAACCCATCGCAGGGCACAATCGCGCCTGTCTTATGCATGTCTTATGACTGGGGGAGGCTCACTGGATGTTTGTAACAAATATTTGTTTACACACAATAACAGCACTCAAGATTTTGGTTCATACTCGCAACCCCGCTTATTCAGATCTGCGAAGAGCAAACATTTCAATGAGTTGTTTGGTTTAATTTTACACAGAGTGTATAATTATTTTTAATGAGATTATTTTCACCATGTAAGTTATAATGAGCAGCACGTTAACACTGATAAATAAGGCATATAAGATAAATAAGGTGTCCAACCTGAAATGAGGATAAACCTACATGTAGCAGCTACATAATAGATCATAAGCTCCTGATAAAAAATAATAAATGCTAGAAATAAACATAGCAGGCACAATAGCAATGTCTGAGTTCTCTGTATGTTCTACTATAACCCTGAATTGGATTATAGAAACAAAAATAAGACACACACACACACACAAACTATTATTAATTGATTATATTTACAGTTGTGTCTAAGAGGGTGACATCATAGTGTTCATTTTCTGCATAAATCCATATAATTCATTCTTCATTGGTGATTTTTCAACAATATAAATACTAAAGATGCCCTTAATTTTATTCTATTTTTTATAAACAGACTTCTGCCAAACAGTCAGAAACTAATTTTCCATTGGCCACGGTTCCACACCCAATGATAGGAGCGCTGAATATTTTGGTTCCCTGAAGAACCTTTCAGTCCATGATTCTTTAATCATTTATATTGATGCCACAATAAACTAATTAACCATCTTCCACCACCAAGATCCTTCTACATAATGTTTTTAGCTTCTTGGTTTAAAACCTACATTAATCAAGCATTTTTTTAAAAAGAAAACTTAAATTAGTTCGTCTATGGCCTTACTTATTTTCTGGCTCCATTATTCTGTGGAGACCGAGGACAGGGACGTGACGGCGCTAGGACCGGGAGGAGGCTCGGGACGGGTTTCCTTTCTGTCCGTTACTCCGCATTGATCGTTGTGACGTGGCGGAATCGCCATCTGTAAACTCCCAAAGGGCTCAAAGTCAATTAACGGGAAGATGTTCCCTTAGGATTACACAAGCCTGGAGTTAAAAACGGTGCAGCATTTGGTTTATTCTCTACCCTCATTACAGCAGGAGGCAAAACATATTAGATCTACATGCACTTTTTCACAAAAGCAGAGTTTAACAAACAATGCACCAGGTTTCAACATATATACAACATGGGTTTAACATTTATTACACAATACAGGGCTGTATAATAATCTGCATGAGACAATCTCAACATCTACATCATCTACACTGGAGACTAGGTTTTAGGACTTGAGGTAAACTGCAAGTTGTTCCTTTTTTAATAAACAAAACCCGCGCGCGCGATTATTCAGGAATACAGAACAAACTCCGAGTCCTAAATAATACGCAATGGTTTCTCTTATCAGAATTTTGGGTTTCTTTAGTGTGTTCCTGTTGAGGCGCTGGTGTGTGAAAGGGGGTGTGTTGTCATATATTAGTCTCAGTGAAATGGGCTCGTGCTCTGCTGACTACCGCCCGCCACTTTGCGCCCGTTTTCCCGCTGCAGTGCGCGCGCCCTACAGAGGCGCCCAATGTGTGCATTTACACCTGTTAAAGCCTCTCACACACACACACACACACACACACAGCAACACCGACACCACCTTCACACCGACACGACACGGAGCGCTTTATAAACACTCTCATAGGAGCTCATTTTGGTTTTAAAAACTATATTATTAATATTATTATATGTTACCGTGGATTAGCTATACGAGTGTTCCTACACCAGAAGAATGGTTTGCAAAATAGACTTCTGAAGAAGATGATGATGATGAACAGAGGGTTAAAAGCGAATGTTTTTTGTTTGTTTTTTTTAAACGTGATTTTACAGATGCGCGTGCACAACCAGGAACAACTCATTCCAAGCACTTTGAAGGGAAAATGAAATACAGAGCAACAAGTAACCTGAGCAGTGCGGATTTTTTATCAAAATCTAATTAAGCTGTGTGAAAATTCTCCTAATTAACACAATTTAAAAAAAAAAAAAAAAAAAGTTATTACAGACGCAGCGGCTGCGCTTTGCTTTTTATTCGCGCTGCGCACGCGCCTCTCGGATCCTCAACGGCATTGCGCATGCGCGCGACTTGCTCTCCAGCCGGAGCAGCAGAGGGCGCACCGCGCATGCGCAAGCCTCCCTCTCTCTCTCTCTCTCTCTCTCTCTCTCTCTCTCTCCCCTGGACAGAATGAAGAGGGAAATTTAAAAAACGGTTTCAGGGACCGGGAGAGCTGAACCACCGCATCTCTCAGCTCACATCACACTTCCTCCTGATTTCATTTCAGCAAAACAGGTGAGAACCGGCTCATTCCCAGCGGTGTGTCTCGTGCTCAGTGTGAATATTAGCAGATGTGAGGGATAGTAATAGTATGGTGGTATTTGACAGCTGAAGGTGATGGTCAGGTTGTCATTCAGCTAGAGGTTCAGGTCTGAGGAGCAGATATCAGGTACCGCTCTGTCCCTCCACTTCTCCTCTGTTTCAGTATGTTCTGAATCTGAAATAAATAACTGCTGATTTGACGTACAATCTATCAGTTAAAATGCTAAATATTATATACATGATTATGCCATTTTTAACACCAGTTTATTAATACGTTGAATAGAAATGTTAATATTAATATTACTGTTCAACCAACAGTTGTTTAAAATAATAACACTGATTAGGTAACAGTACAATCGTATAGATTTCCCCCTCGGTTTCTCAAAGGAAGTCAGGTTTTCAGGTCTGAACCCTCTCCGTGTTCCATCTCTCTTCTGTTTTCATAAAGCATGACGCAAAAGGTATCTTTAACACACGATGTGTCTTGTGTTAGGAAATGATTGACGCTGGTTGTACAGACAGGATGTCAGGACTAATGACAAATTCAGGACCTAATCAGAACTCGGAGGAGGACTACAGGTAAAAACACTTCATTTTTTTCTTCTTCTGCCCTTTGGATGATCACTGTTGCATTTCACCTTAAATGAATAAGAATAAATAAGAATACACGGATTTAAAAGAATGCATGATTTTTAGCACAGACATTTTGGGGAAAAAAAAAAAAAACAACAAATTTGATAAAACATTTTTAATTTTGCCAAAAAAATGATGAAATGGTGATTTTATAAACGTAGCAAACCAATGAACCAGACCGTTCCATTTTTCTCAATGTATTTCTTTAATAAAAAAAAAATAAAATAAAAAAAAGAACAACTAAAAAAGTATATATATATATATATATATATAGTTTCATCCTTGTTTTGTTCTGTAAACTGAAATGGGCAGCCTGTAAAAAAAAAAAAAAAAGAGCGAGCGAATCATTTTTGGCCCTGAATGGACATGTCAGAAAGCATCAGGTCCGAGCTGCACTACGTCCTCCTCCCCCTCCTGGTTTTCAGGGACACTTAACGGTTTGCATCAGTGAGCAAATAAAATCCTCCCTTCTTCCGTCCACTTGTAACTTCGCTCTAATTGCCGCATTCACAACGAGATGTCCGAAATGCTAATCTTTTCCCAGGACGCGGTGCGATGTGATTCTCCCAGCTACTGTTGCAGTCCTGACCTGAGCGAGCAGTAACAGTGGCTTTCTTTACATGTGTGGATATAAAGAGAATTTCATGGAATAATCCTGATGAAGGTTAACGTGGGGCATCGATGCTGGGTTTCATTAAGCTTTTACTCCAGGTTTGGGTTAGACTCTCAGGGTTACAGCGACGCTGTTCGGCTTGGACACGAGCGCTCTGTGCTAGTGACCTCAAGAGTACATTCGTATGCTGCTTTGGATAAAAGCATTGCTCATTTCATTAGAACTTTTATTCAGTTTGTACCAAATGTTGATTATAATGAAGGAAAGAGTGCTTGAATAAGAGTGGCATGCATGGAGGATACAATACTAAAACACTGGCTGAGAAATACGAGAAGCCGGGTTTAGTTTGTTCCGCTTTGTTAGAAAAACGTAGCTAATGAAGCTGTTGTTTTTTTTTTAAAGGTCATACTGGTTATTGCACCTGTACTGACACGTTCTGAACAGATGGCCAATAGGAAGTCTCGAGCAAACACCACAGAGACTTCTTCACTGTGTTTCTCGTGTTTCATGAAAGAATGAAGAAAATTAGATATGATGATGGTATGATGATGACCAGGTGTCATGCAGCGAAGTGTCTTTTGTACAATAACAATAGGCAGCTGTTGAACCCTGTGTGTGGCGTTGAGGTGTCATTTCTGTGGCTTGCCCCTCAAAGCTTCAGTGTAAAGTTACACTTAACTCTGTGTGTGTGTGTGTGTGTGTGTGTGTGTGTGTGTGTGTGTGTGTGGTGGGGGGGGTGGATGATTATTCATAGCCTCTTTAATGGAGCAGGCTGGGCGGCCCGAGGCCACGTCCCGAATCTCTCCTCTCCACTGATGTAATTTATTCAGGTGACAGACAGAAAGTGTGCCTTATTTACCCCCCCCCCTCCTTCCCGACACATCTACCCCCTCAGGCCATGTGTAGCCCCCTCGCAGCCCTGGGTGGAGGGGGAGGGGCAGGTCGGCCCGGGCTCGGGGTGGAAACAGGGTAGCCAAACAGATGGCATCCTATTTGTGTGAGGCCTGTCATTCCAGCAGATTAATGCATGAGGGTTGGTTAAAGAAAAAGAACGACAGACAATCAGGGGCTGGAGGGAGGGAGGGAGGGAGGGAGGAGAGGAAAACAATAGCGCCACGTGCCGTGGTGCAGATTTTGTCGTTCGCGGACACAATAGGTGATCATTTTTCAACGAGGCCCGGACCAACTGTTGCAGACGGCGCGAGCCCCGTTAACTGCGTTTCAAACGATCCGCTGTTTATGTACGATTCAGCCAATGGCTGACAAGCGCCAGTAGTCACCTGACTAAACTGTGTGTGTGTGGAGGGGGGTTACTACAGTGTCTGCAAAAATAACCGAAAATAGTGAGGGTTGTCATAGCGACCCCAATTATCAGGCTCAATAGTGAGCAAGTGGAGAGGATTGAAGGGCCTCTTTCTCTCTCTCTCTCTCTCTCTCTCCACCTCTCTCTCCCTCTCACTGCTCCCTTGAAGCAATGTAAACTTTTTTTTTATTACACCAAGCAAACAAATTTTTCGGAATTGTTAAAGTCAGGAAAGGTGGGAAAAAATAATTTAATAAATGATACAACTATAAAGGATTTATTGACGATCCCTTTTTATCAATAGTGACAAAACTATAAATCCTAAAGCCCTAATTCAGAACAGTACAGAATATATATATATATATATATATATATATATATATATATATATTTTTAAAGAACGCACTGATAATCATTTATAAAGATAATAAATAAAGTTAATAAATAAACTCTGACTGTTTGGAGTGTAAGGTATTTAAGGTACTGTTTCCCAATCAAACTTTGAGAGTCTCTCCTCAATCTAAAGAGTATTACTTCCTTCATGACAGATTAAATGTGTGTGTGTGTGTGTGTGTGTGTGTGTGTGTGTGTGTTTAGACTCCTGACCTCGGACACGTCCGAGCTGTGTAAGTTTGACCCCGGTGACCTCCAGTCTCTGACCTGGCTGACCTCTGTGGACGTCCCTCGTCTGCAGCAGCTCCGCTCGGGCCGAGCCGAGTTCAGCATGAGCGCTCAGGACCAACTGCACACAGGTCAGCGCGCGTGTGCACACACACACACACACACACACACACACACAGTTTATATAAAGAATATAAAGAACTCCATAACATTGTGATTTTGACAAACCTACAGCGGCTCAGCTGAGTAACATGAGCGTGGCTGGAGGAGGGACGTCCATGCTCCATCTGCAGAGTAACATGCAGCACAGCCCTCTGGGAATCAACAGCGTGAGTTACACCTGATACGACATGTTTCTATACACACAGCTTCTTTACTTTACTATAAAACATACTGTACCTGCCTGCAAACGTATCCTGGAGGTATTAACCGTTTCTGTGACTGCTCGTTTCTCAGATGCCGCAGTTTTCTCCCAGTTTCCCGTGTCCTGCCTCGGTCTATCAGACCTCTTCTCAGCAGGTGATGACTTTCTCCCAGTCCAACCAGCAGGTGCGTCACTCACACACCCGGCCACGCCCTAAATCGAGTTTGGTTCTGACCTTGTTTCTAGTACAGAGTGTTAACATCTTTAGGAGAAACTGATGATCTGATGAACATCTGAAGCGTTGAGAAGATCCAGAGTCGTTAACATTAAGGCGTAGGACGAGTATTTAGGACATCGTGACGCGTTCAGAAATCGTTGTTTAGTTTGTTTTAACCTGCGACAGCTGAAGGCTCTCTAAAAGCTTACAGTAATCTAAAAGTCTGATATGATGGGAAAAGCAGGAGTTATAATAAAGCGCTACATGCTCATTCACTCCTGTGTGTTTACACGGTGATTTGCAGTGTTCTCCTGGAGGACTGTACAGCAACTTCAACAACCAGAGTTTATTCACACAGCAGCAGGTCCACCCTCCGCACAGCCAGGAGACGCAGCCCAAAACCTTCCCCAAACCCATCTACTCCTACAGGTGAGTCAGCATGCCAGTCTGTCATACACTGTACATCAGCTGATGTGGTCAGAGGTCCACAGTCGAGTGTTTCCACTCGGTGTTCTTATTAGGAACGAGAAGAGCACCAGCCATGTACAAAGGCTTCACTTTATCCACACACCAAATTCTACACCTCAGAAAAATTGCTGTTCACATTATTATGTACCAGTATATAAAAATGCAGAGAAGAATTAAAATTTTTTTTTTTTAAATGTCTGTCTGTCTGTCTGTCTGTCTGTCTGTCTGCAGCTGCCTGATTGCTATGGCTCTGAAGAACAGTAAGACAGGAAGTCTCCCGGTCAGTGAGATCTACAGCTTCATGAAGGAACACTTCCCCTACTTTAAGGTGAGAGTGTGAGGATGAAAGTGAGCACTAGACAGGGTTGATTCAGTTGAACAGTTCGTCTGACTCGTTTTGGTTTGAATTCTCTGGGACGGTCAGACGGCACCAGACGGCTGGAAGAACTCCGTCCGGCACAACCTGTCTCTGAATAAATGTTTCGAGAAAGTGGAGAACAAGATGAGCGGCTCGTCGAGGAAGGGCTGCCTGTGGGCACTCAACCCGGCCAAGATTGACAAGATGGAGGAGGAGATGCAGAAATGGAAGCGTAAGGACCTAACGGCTATCCGACGCAGCATGGCCAACCCAGGTCGGTATCGGTAACGCAGTAGGTTCTGATTGTGGTGTTTCTGCAGTTATGGATCAATTTAACTGTAAAGTCTAATGCCTGAATCTCTGATGTTCCTCGGATGTTCTTCCTCAGATGAATTAGACAAGCTGATCACAGATCGTCCGGAGAGCTGCAGGAGGAAACCGCTGGATCCTCAGCTTCCTCCGCCTCAGCCGGTTTTGTCTCTGCAGTGCCTTACTGTTCACCATCAGCTCCAGATGCAGCTCCACACTCAGCCCCGGATAGCACCCACGTCTCCGGCTCCTGCTCAAACACCGCCGCTCCACCCTGTACCTGACCTCGTCAAACAACAACAACAACAACAACAACAACATCATCAACAGGCGGAGATCTTCAGCATCCACAGCGATGTCCACTCTGAGGTGGACGGTCTGGACCCCAGCATCATGGATTTCGCCTTGCAAGGTTTGTTGTTGAGTTTTTGCATGAGATAAACCGAGTGTTTGTCCCAGTTGTTGTCATGGTGAGCAGGAAAGCCTTATCGTCACTGCTAAATGCTAACACTACACAACGGTGGCAAACTAGCACACAGCATACTATCTAGGTACAGTCGTATACCGTATTATACAGACACCTTTAATTCTTCATCACGTCTTGGCAGTGTTGGATCAGCGGTTAAGCGTCCGTGCTAATACCTGGAAGTCATTATACTAGCCCGATATTAGAGACCCTCACTCACTGTCCCTTGTCCATCTGCAGGAAACCTGTGGGACGAGATGAAGGACGACAGCTTTAACCTGGAGGCCCTGGGCTCGTTCAGTAACTCCCCCCTGCGTCTCTCTGACTGTGACCTGGAGGGTGTGAGCACGACGCCGGTGTCCGGCGCTGCCGAAATCCCCTTCTCGGGCGTTTATACGTCTTACAGCACGGTGGATGCATTCTCCAACCAGTACATCAACACACAAGGCAGCAGCAAACCCATTATCCTGCATTAAACCCGCACACACACACACGTACCAAACAGCAAAGACCAGCTTTACTCCAAAGGGCCATCAACAATGCGGACTGTGGGTTTTGATTATTTACTTATTTTATTATTATTCCTGCATTTAGTTCTCTCAAATACTGTTTTCATGGACGGCCTTTTCCCTTACACAAACTTCCAGTGACGCAGAACCTCTGGAACGCTGAATGTTTGTCTCCGGTGCTGAGAGAAAAGTCAACCAAACCAAACTCATTTCTCGAAAACACACGAACGGTCATGTACATACAAGTCTTCCATATATACACAGCTAAATGGACCGTTTGGATGTTGTACGTTTTGTCTCCACCACGTGTTAACAAAACTTTCAATATCTTGGGGGTTGTTGAAACACATTCCCCCCCCCCACAAATTTCCAGACTAGGCATGTGCTGACATTACGGCATGCATCACGATATTAACCTGGTTCATACGAAATCACAATTCTATATTATTATGTATATGATATACGTAGCTGGAGGTCTTGCCTTGGGAACGGCATTATGGGATATGAGATTGTCTTCTCGGAGACAGAAACGTGACACGCTTTCAAACCTTATTCCGCAAGGGTTTTATATTGGAAGCGCTCGAACGCATGCCTAGTCCTGATAAACGTCTGCTAATTCCGAGTTGATTCCGATGAGACAAAATGACCCGGTTGTATCCGGTGCTTGGCCCCCTTCAGGTGCGGTGTATATATTATCCCTGTAACTAAGCGACTTCCTGTTTAATTAAAAAGGGATGCGCTGTATTTTTATTTTCCATGTGTTCGCATGTTAGCGTGTTTTCTGTAGCCGGTGTGTCTACTGTTGTGTTGTAATAGGCAGCAAGTCTCCTCTGTAATTATCGATTATTATTATTTATATTTATAAGCGAGGACATAAAGACTGGCGTGGAGGAAAATAATAATAATAATAATTGTGTTTATTGTACATATCCAAGTGTGTCCAAAAGGATTACTGGTGAGAGCAGACACTATCCCACAGCAAATTCTTCTACACATTAAAGGACTTTCCCAGCAACTTCGAAATCACTTTTTAAAGCATATCCATATTTTATATAAATATAAAAGCTTGTACAGTATATTTAAAAAAAAATACCCTCATGCAGCACTGATTTAAGAGGCAAACGCAAAAAAACAAAACAAGCAAAAACATGACACGTGTGTGTGTGTGTGTGTGTGTGTGTGTGGGAACGTTTAGGCTGTTTTATTTGAGGCATACATCATATGGAAGTCATCTTTTTAAAAAAAAAAAAAAACCAAAAAAAAAAAAACCAAACAAAAACATCATCCTGATAGACAGCGAAATTCAGGCACTTTATTAAAAACATTTTCCAAAAAGATCACTGCTGATTTATTTCTTCTCTCAAATCCAGACTAGTGGTGAAACACAGCGTTATTATAATAAAGTTTACTCCTGTACTGTTCTCAGTGTAGACGATAACGCCGTGATATACATGACACGCAGGTCTCCTCTGAAATGTTTTACCCAGCAGCTAGTCGTGTTTTCTTCCCAGTGATGTGAGCTAAAAGGCGTATACTGGCACGTCTTTTCAAAATACATAAACATTTATTTCCTTTCTTTATTATTATTATTATTATTTTTTAAAAACGACTAAACCTGAGATGGTGCACAAAAATATACACATTAAAACCCACAAATGGTTCTGCACAGGTTCAGTGGTCCTTCCTCGTAATACTGCTACATTAAAAACCACGAATAAAGCAGTTTGTGTCTTTGGCATGCCAGAACAGCTTCCCTGAACAAACACCACGGGGTGGAGGGGGAGGGGGGGGGGGGGGGTC
>JANDJT010000124.1:19961756-19967696 GCA_024331685.1 Stegophilus panzeri | reverse complement strand
GTACGCACCACGTAAACCCATATTAACTATACTATAGTTAAAGAGAATAATACTGAATAATCTGCCCGTGATAACAAATATTACAACATTGTGTGTGTGTGTGTGTGTGTGTGTGTGTGTGTGTGTGTGTGTACCTCTAACGCGGCCATGCACACCACACGGTTATTGTGGTAGAAGAAGCTGGGCAAAACATCAAAGATGGACGTTTCAGACAGGATGAGTTTCTGTGGGAGGACACACACACACACACACACACACACACACACACACACACACGTGTTGAACAGTCTGTTTCATTATAATTTTATATATAAATAAAATATGGTTTAGTATGCGAGATGTTGCTGGAAATCTATTATTATTTTTATTATGATGACGAGGATGACGATGGTGGTGATGATGATGTAAAAGGTCACCTTGAGGTTCTCGGGGCAGAACTGGTGGCCGTACATGTCTATAGCGGACAGGAAGATGGACTCCACCTGGTTGTGTCTGACTTCGTACGAGGGCAGATGGGACGCTATCAGTGCCTGGGAATGAAAGGAATAAAAAGCCCGCTCCTTACGCTGGAAGTCGGTCCCGAGCGGTAAAGACGAACGAAGAATAAGAAATCAGAGCTCACGAGTTGTCCACTGGACCGTTACCTGTCTGGCACACAGCGCCACCTTCGAGTTCTCCATCTTGCTGAGCTGCGTGAACTCGTTCAGGACCGCCTCCACGTCGTCGGTCAGCATCGGGTCCCGCCCGCACAGCTGGTCCTGCCAAAATCACAACACACCAGTGACTCCACCCACCAGGTTCGTCAGCGAGATCGAGTTTTTAAAATTTATTTAGCCTGGTTAAATGATCAAATAGATTTCCTCCTCGGGAACCGACTTCGGTCTTTGGTATTATTTGGGCGTACTATAAGCATGGAGACGAGGACGTTCTTCTTGGAGACCTGGGCGTGGGAGAAGATGTGCTCGAGCACAGGGGTCATGTCAGGCTTGTACCGCTCCCGCAGGTTTATCACACACTTATCGTACGTGCCTGAGACACACAGAAAATTCAGACGGACAGATTAAAGAGATAAACGAAAGCACTGGAACACATCTAATGTCTGATGAAGGACCAATACAGTACACACACACACACACCTCTTAAAAACCCATGAAGGAACCATGCAGGATGGTGTGTGTGTGTGTGTGTGTGTGTGTGTGTGTGTGTGTGTATTACCCTGCTGGAACTGTATCTCCACCTGCAGGTAACGCCGCAGCAGGTCCAACACTACGGCCTTCATATAGCCTCGAATACCACTACGATACCTACACACACACACACACACACACACACACACACACACACACACAGAGAGAGAGAGAGAGAGAGTGAAAATAAAAACACTAACCTAATAGAGATTTATTTGATTTCCCCAGGCAGATTAGAGAGCAGTGTTCTGACGTGACCGCGTGTCTACAGTAACTCTACAGAGATCTGATCTCGAACCTCACACTACTGCAGACAGGAAGGTGAAGTTCACCTCTGCACCAGCTGCACGATGCTCTGAGTGTTCATGAAGAAAACCTCGCGGTCCGCTTTCCTCTGCAGCGTGGCCGCGTGACTGTCCAGGACGTTCGCGATCTGAAGCAAAACACAAAGCAGGTAAAAAAAAAAACACTACATTTTTCGATACGCCAGATACTTTTATAAACGATTCAACGACACCTTCATGGTGCACTTTATACAGACAGAGTTTATAGACTGGAACGTCACACGGAAGGGGAACCCATGTGATGAATAAACCCTAAAAACTCACCCTCTGGCTGGGGAACTGGCACAGAACAGAGGTGATGTTGCTGGCGTACTGGGCCATGACCTTGCGGATGACCTTCTCCACCGTGACGGGGATCCGACCCGAGACGCTGGTCATGATGTCCTGCAGCTCCAGCAGCGGGAGCGAGGGGTCACACAGGGTCCGCATCAGGGAGTCCACCCACTTGTTCAGCTGAACACACGAGAAGTGAGGAGGTAACGCGTCTGATATATATACTGTGTGCAGTAACAAATCGTGTGTGTGTGTGTGTGTGTGTGTGTGTGTGTGTGTGTGTGTGTCTCACGCTGTTGCTGAAGTACGGCTCAGAGAGGCAGTACCCGTCCATGACCTTCATCAGGTTCTCCAGAACGCTGTGGAAGACCTGGTGCAGCTTCTCTCCCATTACGGGCAGCGGCTCCTGCGCAGGTAACAGCTGCGTGTTCATCTCCACCTGCAGAACCACACAGCCACAATACACGATTACACAACCAACACACAACCACACAACCAACACACAATCACACAACCAACACACACCCACAATACACGATTACACAACCACACAACCAACACACAATCACACAACCAACACACACCCACAATACACGATTACACAACCAACACACAACCACACAACCAACAGTCAACACACAACCACACAGCCACAATACACGATTACACAACCAACACACAACCAACACACAACCACACAGTCAACACACAACCACACGATTACACAACCAACACACAACCACACAGTCAACACACAACCACACAGTCAACACACAACCAACACACAACCACACGATTACACAACCACACAACCAACACACAGTCACACAACCAACACACAACCACACAGTCAACACACAACCACACAGCCACAATACACGATTACACAACCAACACAGAACCACACAGTCAACACACAACCACCACACAACCAGTCAACACGCAACCACCGAGTCAACACGCAACCCACACACAACCACACAGTCAACACACAACCACACAGCCAACACACAACCACACAGTCAATGTAAAAACACTCAGTAATTTTGTTATTGTGTTTTATAACTAGATGAGAAACGGCGCTGTGATTAAGTTACAGGGTGAATGGTGCTCGGGTCGTCCAGGTCGATCCGAGCCACCACACAGCCGGGCTCCAACACGGCTCCGGGCCGCTTAACGAAGTGAACACGCCCCGATTCCGGCGCACTCAGCGTCATCACCATCTTCATCACCTACACACACACACACACACACACACACACGTTATTATATTAGAAGTTTTAAACCTTACATGCATATACACATACATATATAACTGATATCTTTCTACACGTTGTTCTGTAAATCTCTTCAGCGCACGCAGCCTCGCTGTTTTTTTATTTTTTAAATCACCTCGATCTCGGCGTATGGATATCCCGCGGTCACGTGTCCTCCGTCCTCCACCGTGTACTGCAGCAGTTTGCCTGCAGAGGGCGAACGCAGCACTGTGGGGTCTCGCTCCTTCTCGAACACGCACGTCTTGTTGCCCACGGTGATCCGGTAACTGTGGAGAGAAATCGTTTATTTTTCCTTTTTGTGTCATGTGACTTGCAAACGTAGACATTCTGAGGGGAAGGAAATCTGTAGGAGGTATCGGGGTTATACGAGATAGGAAGCACAACCTGTCTACTTCCTCTTTCATGTAGGTGGTGTAGCTGCTGCCGCTGTAGGAGAGGAGCAGGCCGCCGTCGCTCAGCCGGTGCACATCGATCTCGATGTCCGAGCCGTTCATTATGATCACGTAGGTGGTGGGAGACTGACGCGCCACCTAGAACAACAACAACAACAACAACAACAAACAGATTTATTAAATGCTCACCGAGTGCTTTTGCCTCATAAAAAAAGTTACTAAAGACAAAGCTTTAGAGTTTATAATCTCGTTACCTTGAGGCAGTATTTGATCCCCTGGTAGATCAGATCCACCTCCACCGTGTTCACCAGACTGGCAGCAGGTAACACCTGACCTCTAACCACACACAACTCACTTCATAAACTTTTAATCTGGAGAACAGACTTTAGAAAAATGATGCATATTTATCGTACATTTGAATAAAAATGAGTTTTGATGAACTGTAAATCGGATCAGATTAGAAACGTGCAATTTGGCAAAGCACCTCTCGAGAGAGTGCAGGAAGTCCGACATGCTTTTCCTGAAGCTGGCGTCGGCTACATGTAGAGCTCCACACACCACCCCCAGCATGGTGTCCGGCCGCTCCGCCTGCGAATGGTGTTCAAAAAGAAAATCGGACAGGTCTGTGTAGTCGGACGGGTCTGTCCAAGGACGGGTCTGTACAGTCGGACGGGTTGGTGTAGTCGGATGGGTCGGGTCTGTACAGTCGGACGGGTCTGTGTAGTCGGACGGTTCTGGTCTGTACAGTTGGACGGGTCTGTGTAGTCGGACGGGTCTGTGTAGTCGGACGGGTCTGGTCTGTACAGTTGGACGGGTCTGTGTAGTCGGACGGGTCTGTGTAGTCGGACGGGTCGGGTCTGTACAGTCGGACGGGTCTGTGTAGTCGGTTGGGTCTGTACAGTCGGACGGGTCGGTACAGTCGGACGGTCTGGTCGGTACAGTCGGACGGGTCGGTGTAGTCGGACGGTCTGGTCGGTACAGTCGGACGGGTCGGTGTAGTCGGACGGTCTGGTCTGTACAGTCGGACGGGTCGGTGTAGTCGGACGGTCTGGTCTGTACAGTCGGACGGGTCTGTACAGTCGGACTCGTTCATACCTGCACTTTCTCAGCGATCAGGTGGTCCAGCCAGCCCGTGTCGATGTCGTTGTTCCTGAAGCTCTCCGTCTCCAGCAGCTTGATCAGATACTCCACCGTGGTCCGGAAATCTCCGCGGATAGACAGCTCCTTCATGGCCACCACCATGTTACTGCGAACGCATCGAATTATTAACAGATTAACAGATCAGATTACCAGACAAATCACGTAAGAACGTAACAGCGTGAGCGACGGTACTGACGAGATGGCCTCCTCGCGGTTCTCTCCCCAGGAGAAACAGTGTCCGAACTGCGAGTCAGCGAACTCGTGCAGCCCCCCCGTGGCCCCCACGCTGAAGTAGCCCCACACGTTCTTACTGCTGCGGAAATTCAGCTCCTGCACCGTGCCCGAGCTCGGCTTAAACCCCTGCACAAAGACAAACGCGCACGTGTGAGTGTATTAATCCTGACATTAAAAAAAAACAAATCTAATGTGGGGAACCTGAATCCGGATCCCACCCACGCTCACCTCGTCCGGGTTCTCGCTGGTGATGCGGGCGGCAATGACGTGTCCTCGAGGACAGGGGACGCAGTCCGGGTCCTCGAAATTAATGGGGGTATCATCCCACGGAGACTCGCCGTACAGCACGCGGATGTCCTTAATCCTGTGCAGAGGAATCCCCATCGCTATCTACAGAAACACACAGATATATAAACACACCGTATTATAAATGACCTACACAAGGCTTAATTATTACTCACAGATGTACCGTAAACACTTCCCTCTGGCAGGTGTGCCTGTGTACAGCGTAAGGTGTTCGGTACCTGTAGCTGGGCGGCTGGAAGATTAACGTCTGCGATCATTTCTGTGCACGGATGCTCCACCTGCAGTCTGGGGTTCAACTCCAGGAAGTGGAAACTGCCGTCCTCTGAAAACAGGTACTCCACCGTCCCCGCGCTCACGTAGCCCACCATTTTAGCCATGCGCACCGCGTACTGACAAAAACAAACAAACAAACAAACATATAAACAACCGTTTCACCTCGACTCACTACCGCTAGACATTTTAAAGACTGACCCTCTCCATCTGCTGGAAGGTGGAGGACGAGGCGATGGTGGCCGGAGCCTCCTCGATGATCTTCTGGTGGCGCCGCTGGATGGAGCAGTCCCGTCCGAACAGCGAGATGGCGTTCCCGTACCCGTCCGCCAGGATCTGGACCTCCTGGTGGCGTGCGTGCTGCGCTAGCTGCATGATGAAGATGGGCGAGCCGGGCACCTCCACCTGGACCTGATTATCCCGGTCAACAGCATCCAATCCAATCACTCTGTTCAATAATGCATCCGAGATCTCAGAGCATCGATGTGTGTGTGTGTGTGTGTGTGTGTGTGTGTGT
>JANDJT010000124.1:19768948-19783494 GCA_024331685.1 Stegophilus panzeri | reverse complement strand
GTCTTCTACTCTGACTAAAACAGTGCGCCCCTAGCGGATAATTTAGGAATAGCATTTTATTAAAAATTTCTAGTTCGCGTCTTTTATGCATTTTTTCACTTTCAAAATTCATCCTGCGGGCCGGATTGAACTTCCTAGAGGGCCGGTTTTGGCCCGCGGACCGTACATCTGACACCCCTGATCTAGTGTATATGTCTTAATAACAATGTCCTGTTTTAGTGTCAGAACTCAGAATTCGGCAGGAAATGTTCATGCAGTAAACATGCACATAATTCAGTGTGATTCAAACCCAGTGTTAAAGCGCCACCTAGTGTTAGTGTTAGGAGGGAGAGAGAAGTTTTCAGCACAGAGTTGAAATAAATGCGATTTAGATAAACATACTGGAGGAACCGAATGATTGAATTAAAAGAAAGTTTATTTCTGATTTTGTGGAAGTTCATTCAGGTCTCCTGTAGATCCTCTCCATGTTTCCTTCTTTCATAGCTGTGTATCTGGCCAGTGTGAACAGATAATCACTCAACCTGTGGAATAAAGGCAGGACATCAGAGCAGGTAAAGAAATGAAACGTAAAGGTTCAGAATTTCTGTTTGTTTTAAATTAGAGTTTAAGGGAAGATTTGGAACAAACTCCTGAGTTTCACCTGTTGAGATATTTGCTGACGTCGGGATCGGCCTCACCTGAACGCACTATAGGAGCCACGCTGCAGAGAGACAGGAAGTGACACGTGTGAACCAACAATGACATCATAATGATACATGGCTAAACAATAATGCAGATCTACTGTGTGTGTGTGTGTGTGTGTGTGTCACTGACCAGCGCTCGGCCCGGCGACACACAGCTCTGGCCACATGCAGGGCGGCGCTGCTTTTCCCCCCAGACTGCAGAACATAAACCACAGTGAGAGGACGAGAGAAGAAACCAGAGTGGAAGATAGTCGAGTCTTAAAGAGGCTTTTTCCAGCAAACAGAAGCACAAAAACCTTTGGTACCAGTACCACAGATTCCACATATCACCACACACAGTTACGGTTGTGTGAATGTGCTTACAGGCAGTATGAAGTGTGTAAGAGCAGGAAGCTCGTCCATGTAGGCATCAATCCACCTCTCCAGGTCTGCCACAGGCTCACTGCTGAACTGCGTCTTCTCTGGTGAAGCAGGAAAAAACACTGAAAATAACACACTGTACATACTCTTACTACTCAAACTGTTTATTGCTCTTACTCTCTCTCTCTCTCTCTTTCACACACACACACACTGCAAGTTGGATACACACTTATGTGGCTCTCTCGGGCTGATGAGCGAGGAGTGGCCATGTTTGAGCCCACGTCCTGCAGCACACACTGGATCTGGAAAAGGAAGCGACAAAGCTGCTGTCAGTGGCACTCTTTATGGTGGTCGTACACATCCAAACACACGGCCTTATATGACTGTGATATTTAACACACACACACACAATATTGTTGTGAGGAACTGATTAAAATATCATCTCTACCCCTGTGGGATATGGAAAATATAACGTGCTGATTAACCTAACTCTTGATCACCAACACACACACACACACACCTTGTCCAGCTGATGGGTGAAGGCGTGTCCTTTCTCGAGGCAGAACTCTCTAGCCAGCCTAAGGAGAGACGGGGGTGTATGATGAAGACTTGGTACACTGCAGTGATCACGAGGAAACAGATAAACGTGTGTGTACAGTTCACCCGATGGCAGACGAGAGCTCGTCCGTCGTACCCAGAGCTTCAAAAACACCGTCCTCTTTCGGCCGCCTCTCTCCTGTGAAAGTGCTGGAAAATCCTTAAAGAATAAAAAGGACATAAAACCGTCACAGTTTGTGTGAAATAATGCCGGTGTAAACGCTGAGGTTGAACGTGTTCGTGTCTGTGTATAAAGTGAAGAGAAGGAAAAGGAGATAGAAGAATTGTGAAACCTTTATCTCCTGTTTTGGTGTAAATTTTGGGAATCGGCTGATCTTGCTCCGACTTTGTGCCAAAACTCAGAAAGGTGAGAGAGAATTCAGAGGTTAGACACGGTTAATAAAACAGTCAGAGTTCAGGAGTTAAGGTCCTCTGTTTGTGACCAGAAGGTTATGAGTTTAAATCCCAGAACTGATACAGAGACACTGCAGTGAAAAGCTGCTACATAAGAACTTTTTTTTCAACTTCTATCTACTGAGGCACCTTCTAACATCTACCTACTTACAGTAGATGCTGCAAGTTATGAATTATCGCTAGTTTTACCAAACAACCACCTGTCCTGAATGTCCAAAATGTCTATTAGTTTATTTAATAACAGTTTTTGGTGCTCTAAGAATTATGTAGTTTTAATTCGACTTGTTTTAACATGGTTTTGCTTCTTGTGTTCAACCAAAGACAGAAAATCATTGACTATAACAGTTTAGCTTCTTTCATAGTGTCTTTCTTGATATTATTATTTACCGCGAGCTAAACTTGTTACCATTGTTAACCAACGGCTCGAAAACTGACGTGACCCGGATATAGATAATCGTTCAAATTCATGACCCGGATTCTCATTCGGATTGCTAACCCAAGTAATTAAAAGCACAATGTTATTAATTGAATATAGTTTATTACCTTCGGAGGTTTCCACACAGAAGCTGCTGTGACTTTAAACGTGTTATTAACTGAAGCACACAGTGACGATGTGCAGCTCGACGCAAAGCTAATGACGCCATTACACAATTATACAGCGAGTGGTTAAATCCAGCACATTTACTAAAGTTAATAACGAAATCTGAGGAAAAACGTTTCTTACGATACTGTTAACTGAGCTACAATTTATATAATCTAACTAGAATACACTAGCCAGTGTACCGCTATACAAAACGAAACTACGCAAATCGGGAAATAGGGATTGTTTACACTGATCACATTTGGCCTTCCTACTACCCGTAGGTGAGTGGGCGGAGCTGCTATCCTGCTGGGTCTGTTCTGATCTGTGGGCCTGCGCTTCAACTAGACCGCCTAGATAGTGCCTAGCATCCTGGCCGCCATTTTCTGCGTCTTCCAAATCGCAAAAATCCTGTGTGTGGAATAGCGGTCGTGTCCAGACTTTCGTTCTCACGGTTTCATTAACAGACTAAAATGTTTCTTCAGAATACTCTCGTTTACACAATATCACGTAAAGTAAGTTTTAGTAACGGCGACAGAATTTATATAGAATTTATTACACGCACGAAACACTCTGGCGACATCTTATGGTCATATTCGTGTAACTACACTGCCATTTTCTAGTGAAATGTGAGTAAAAAAAATAATAGCGAAATATGCGAAGGTGTTTATCACGATAGTGTTAACTGCTCCAATGTAAAATTCTGACTCGAACGCACTAGCTAGTGCACTACTGTTTGTAAATCGGGAAAATGTGCACGGATCTGCTCTCCGTAGGTGAGTCTACTGGTCTCGTTACAATCCGCAAACCTGTATTCGAACTAGAACGCCTAGATAGTATGTAGCATCCTGGCCGCCATTTTGGACGTGTTCCAAACCGTGTGGAAACTCTTGTACCATACACTGACTCGTGAGTAAACTCTATGGCTCCCTCTTGTGGACGCGGCGTGTAACTGCATAAGAAAAAAACAGTTACGACTCAACGTCGTCCGCTAAAATAAATACAACGTATTTTGTCTGTAATTTGTAGATCTTCAAATTTTAGTAGATCTTTTAATATTACAATCATTTGCATAACGTTTTAATGTTTGCCCATTTTCTGAACTTACATTGTATAAACAATATGTAAATATACTGTTAAAAAAATAAATAAATAAAAAATCAGTTTTCAGAAAGTTGTCTGTAAATCCCAAAAGTGTAAACGGTATAAATGACTGAAAGGTGAAATAAAATACCCACAGAGGTAAATATTATTAGAGAAACACTTTGTTAACGTATAAAGTACTTCTGTCTAAAACAGTCTCTTTCTCTGGAAACTTTCTGACCCACACTAAAACTTTTACCAACAAATTTATTTAACAAAATATATAACTTTATATACAAATTATTACATATAATTATTTAGTTATATTTTATAAGATATGTCTGCACATTGTGTGTAAATGATGTTTAATGTACAGCACTTTATAACAACAACAATAATACATTTTATTTAAACATCAGAAATAATTAAACGAAGCAGTTTATTAATGAACAATATTGTAAAAGTAATTCATTATCAGTTATAATTAATGCACACTCTCTTTTCTCTGTAACGGTCCCGTGAATACACACAGTTTGTTCCTCTCTCGGTATCCGTAGCTGAGTGGGCGGGGCGAGCTGTCAGACGACTGATGACACGATGTGGCGACGTGCGCTCTGATTGGTCAGTGTCCGTCCGTGCGTGTGGTTCCTGCTTCTGATTGGTCACCGAGCGGCGGGTTTTACTTCTTATTCAGTGTTTGAGGAAGTCAGAGAGGCTCTCGTGCAGAAAATTATCTAGTTTATTTACTTTTTTATTCGTGATATTTTAATCCCGTGTGGTATTATATGTTTAAGTGTATCTTTAGGGTTAATTCGGGACATGGACGGTGGTCTGTAAACTGAACTTCTACGTATAGTGGCTAATATTGTTTTACCACCTGTATTAGGAGTTTAATATTGTTTAGGGATTTTCCGGAATGTGGGTGGGTTTTTAATGCTGAGATATTTTGTAGACATGGCGCCGGTTCAGGAGTGTTTCATTTCCGCTCCGGGGAAATCCATCCTTCACGGAGAGCATGCTGTAGTGCATGGGAAGGTAAAGTCTCCAATTATACACACTTTATTCCCTGTTTCTGATCTGAACTCGCTGCTCTAACTTAGATAATGTTGCAGATGTGATGTTCCGCCTGTAGAGGGCGCTCTTTAAATCATTTTAAATTAAATATCCCACTCTTACAGGTGTACATTTATTACCTGCTTTTGTTTTTGTTACCATGAATTTGGATATTTTCACCTTTTGAACCTTCATATTATGTCCAAACGCCCAAATCGCCACGCAATCTGAAAGAATATCACTTTGTACAAGAGCAGAATTTTATCTCCAGCCCTGTGGAAAGTCCTGAAATACTCGTACTGAGTGTGTAATACAGTAATGTGTGTCTCTGTGAAGCACTTACTAATCCACTAGGCTTCATTTAGCATAAATACGAACTGTAAATGTCACACACATCCACACAGACCAGCGCTGCAGTGGTGCCACCTGTGGACGAGATTAAACGAGTCTCCTCAGAGCTCGTTGGTCTTAATGACTGAATACCAGCTCTTTTGTGTCTGATGACTCAGGATTTGTCGCGTCAAGCTCAGGTTAAGGTTTGTTAATAGCAGATTTCCTGTTAACGTTCTTGAGCAGCTTGCATTGGCCGTGAGCTTGAACCTGCGCACGTATCTGCGGCTGGAGGTCACGTCTGCAGCTGAAGTGTCCATCAGTCTTCCCAACATCGACACCTTCATGTGCTGGAACGTCTGTGTGCTGAAACCGCTGCTGTCTCACTGTGAAGGTAGAGCTCATCAGGTCATACTCACATACGGTGTGTACACACCTTCGTATCTGTACATGGACATAGCCCTGGTGTGTGTGTGTGTGTGTGTGTGTGTGTGTGTGTTTCTCCTGATGGGGTGTAGGTGAGTGTAGGAGCTCTACAGATCTGGACACTGAGCTGGTGAGGAAGTTGAGGGAATTTACAGCCATCGCTGATGGATCCACAGACACCAGGAGCATGGCGGTGCTGGCCTTCCTCTACACCTACCTGTGTGTGTTCGCCCACTCCGAGTAAGAGCTAGTCCATGTCGCGCACCGTAATGACTCCGTGCTTTTATTTTTCGTCGATTAGTTTGAGTGATGTGACCTAATATGATGTCATGCTACTAGAGAAGCCCCAGCTTGTGTAGAAGTATTTCCTTGTGTAGAAGAAGCTCCTGCTACTCACCAATGGTCCTGTTTGTGTTTTGTAAATGTTATTTTATTAAAATTATTGTGTGTGTGTGTTTAACCTCAGAGTCCTGCCCAGTCTGAAGGTGTGTGTGTGGTCTGAGCTGCCTACAGGAGCAGGTTTGGGCTCCAGCGCTGCGTACAGTGTGTGTGTCTCTGCTGCTCTGCTCACTGCCAGAGGAACCATCAGTTCTCCTCTCACACAGAGCCAGCAGACAGCCAGGTCTCTCTCTCTCTCTCTCTCTCTCTCTCTCTCTCTCTGTCACACACATACACACTCACACCATCATGTTGCTGTATTGTGTTAGTCTACTGTAAAACCGAACCTCTGGAGTGTGTGGTGTGTTTCAGGTGGAGTGAACAGGAACTGGAGCTGATCAATAACTGGGCGTTTCAGGGTGAAAAGATCATACATGGCAACCCATCAGGGGTAGACAACGCTGTGGGAACGTGGGGTGAGACTGAGTGCTCTTATTACTGATAATAATTCTTACTTTTTAACAATAATCTCTATGATTTAACTCAAGGGAGCTCTTGTTGTGTGTTTTTAATGCTCACAAGTAGTATTGTTATTATTCATTCTGTAGATTATCAGGGTTTTAAAACACTTTTCTTTCTGTGACAAAAATAAAAACCGCTCCCCAGTAACATGTTTGTTAGTGATTTCTTTGATGTAAATTGAAAATGGGAAGACTGAATAATTTTTTGAGGAAAAGAGTCGTAACTATATCACAGATCTACAGAATGTGGACTGAAAGCACTTCCTGTGAAGTCCCGCTGAGAAAGAGTCTCTTTTCCTATTTTTTTATAAAGAAATAGGATCTGTCTGCAAAGCTTTCTGGGTAAATTCTGCTACTAAAGTGTGCAGTAAAGGTGTGTTGTGTTCACACTTTATGTGCTGATACAGTTACAGAACTGAATTTACAGCCAAAGAGAATAAAATAAACTAAAGTCTGTACAGTGTGGAAGATTCTAGGCTCAATGCTGAAAACATCGTCAGATATTAATCACCACGACTCATGTTCAGAAGTGTGCACCTGAAGTGAGAGACTTTTTTTCTGCTATAAAAAGTGGAAAGGTTGATTTGCTGAAGCTTCACACTGTGTGTGTGTGTGTGTGTGTGTGTGTGTGTCGGCAGGGGGCTTTCTGCGGTACCACGCTGGGAAAATTACTCCACTGAGCAGGTAAACACAATCTTCACCTCCAAACACACACACACACACACACACTCAAGGAAATGTCCCATGTTTAAGTTTTTTAAATGGTGGAATAAACCTGTTCTGCTTTATCACTGTGAGAAAATACACAATTTAGTGTGTGTGTGTGTGTGTGTGTGTGTCTGCAGAGTGCCCACACTGAGGATCCTCCTCACCAACACTAAAGTACCGCGCAGCACCAAACTCCTCGTTTCCCGAGTGAAGGACAGAATTAACCAGGCGAGTCATTTCACTCCTTACAGGTTCTTCAGTTGTTCCTCTGCAGGAGCCTTTAAAGGTCTGTGTGGAACGTTACTACAGAGTGTTTCCCTGTTAGAAAGGGCTCCAAGTAGAAGCAGGGGTCTCACTGTGTTCGTGTACAGGTGTGAGTGTATATTATTAGAAAATCTCTTATGGGTTTTTGGTTGTTTCTCAGGAGGAACCTTAAAGGTTCTGTATAGAACCATACAACAGTGCTTTCATGTCAGAGAGGGTTCCAAGTAGCACCCTTTTAGGAGGCTAAGAATCACTAATTATATAAAAGAACCATTTTTTTCTCAGAGTGTACCAAGTAGTAAGAAGTTAATGTTAAATGCCTGACAAGTTGTAGATGTTAAGAGAAAACAATGCTCAGTATTACTGTGTATCGTGCAGTACCCATCTGTGATGACGCCCGTGCTGGAGTCAGTGGACGCCGTGTCCCAAATCTGTGAGTGCACACTTGCTGAGATGGCTACAGAGGGAGCTTCAGCCGAACACTACAGCACGCTGGAGGTACACACTCGAGTACCGCTCGCTAAGTGTTAGGACAACACAGCAGCTAGGACTATTCTCACAAGTACCAGTGTACTTACTTACTGAGGGTTTAAAGTCATACAAATCAGTTATTTCATATTGAACATGTTTCATGTTGCTCATTTTCCCCTTATATACAAGAACAAAACCTGATCTTGAGGACGTCTGTCCAAAATGTCAAACCACTCCATGAAATAAATAAAAATATAGCTGAAATGTCTCATGTAATGATAATACTAACATGATGGATTGAATCAAACGCATGTGTGAGTGGTGATGTTCAGAGTTTACAGAACTAGTTTTCCAAAATGTTTTATTACTTTTCCTTCTCACACACACACACACACACACACACACACACACACATTGTTTTCCCCCTCAGGATTTAATAGACATCAACCAGCACCACCTGAACGTGATGGGCGTCGGTCACACGTCTCTGAACACACTGTGCCACGTCACACTCGCCCACGGCCTTCACAGTAAACTGACCGGAGCGGGGGGAGGAGGCTGCGCCATCACACTCCTCACACCAGGTCAGAAACTTCACCACCAGAAACACACACACCAAACATCGGACATCAAGAACATGACCTGTACTATAAATCACTATTACTATTACTAACACACACACACACACACACACACACACACCAAACATCTGACATCAAGAACATGACCTGTACTATAAATCAGTGGACTGTTTCTGAAGATCTTTAGTTTTGTACTAGAGCTAATACATAATGCTAATGTAGCTAACAGGTAATGGAAGTCTATGGCTACCAGTTTAACCTCTGGTTGGCTAAAACTGTCAGCCACTGTTAGTAACGCCCACACACACACACACACACACACACACACACACACCCCGGGTTGTGGTGTCACCTCAGTGCGGTTACTGTGGTTGGAGAACATCGCTGCATCTAAGATTCTATGTATGCAGAACACCTAAAAATATCCCCCCCCAATATCTTTATTACACATGAGTAACACGCTCGAACAACATTACATGTCACATCAGATATATTTAGTAAGGATTAAAACACATTGTGTATTATAGAAAAAATGATCAACAATAGGGTGGATCATTATTACAGCCCCCAAAGCTGATTGTTTTTCTATCACAGCACTTCCCAATATGATTTATTGCTTTTTATACCACAGTAATTTGCTAATGATAAAAAATTTTAATTAACATAATTGTGGTTTTACAACATTATCAAGATGGATGTATTTAACAAGACATTCTAACAGTTCAAACGTGAACACTGTTGCTAGACGACCAAGGCTAATGACTTCTGTATCTCGTGTGTAGCTCTGATGTTCTTGTTATGTACAGTGTAAAGCCAGAGTGACCGCGGAGACGAGACAGAACTAACAGGAATATAAACATTTACCTCAGATGTGTTGGTAAAGCGTTCTGAAAAGACTCAGTACAAATAAAATTAAACTCTAATCACACTTTAATTGCTAACTCGGCTGACCACAATAACAAGGGTGTGTAAGTAACAGTTGTGTGTTGATTTTATATATCGATACGTCATAATCAGTTATACACTCCATATTAATATGAACTGGTTTTGCCACCTCGTTCTTCCAGAGACAGGAGAGTCCGTGGTGCGAGACGTGATGGAGGAGCTGAAGCAGGTCGGATTTGACTGCTGGGAGACGAGTATCGGAGCGCCGGGTGTCCTGATGCACTCCCCCACCTCACTGACGCACGATGTCCTCGAAATCCTCACCAAATACTGAAGACCTGCTGAACACACACACACACACACACACACACACACACACACACACACACACACACACTACAGAGGAACATTACAGCTTCACCAGCAGTATTCTATACAGTATGCTATCTGTGATTACAGTATTGATGAACAGAATGGACACAAATTTCAACATTATATGTAAGACTCCAGAATGACCTCATCCTCCAGTTTTTGCTTGCTAGCTTTGTTTAAGCAAAAAAAATCATAGCTAGCTGAATAACTAGGGCACTGTGGGATCTCTTACTTATTTAAACTAACTTTATATTTCAAAATAAATCAGATTTTTGGATTATCCTGACTGAATGTAGGTTTATTATTATTATTATTATTATTATTATTTGGTATCATGTTTCACTTGAACATTAACAGCCAAGAGCGATTAGCAAGTTAGCCTGAAAGACAAGAACTGTGCAGGAACTGTGCTTTTTTTTTTTTTTTTTTTTTTTTTAAGCTATAGCCTAAGATTAAAATGATTCATGAGTGCTGTACAGAAGTGTTATGCATGTCGGTTTGAAATGTGATTAAATCTGATAAGTAAATAACTAACATGTATAGAAACCCTTTTGATTAAAACAATTGCTATTAAAACAATTACTGTTACATCTTACACGTGAAAAAAAAATTGCACATCTTTATCAGCATAAGAGTGTTTTGATCATAAACATCATGTTGTGGATTATTTTTCCTATAATGGCACGTCTTGTCCTGTTTTATTCTTTTATTAAAATTATTTTCTGTTCTAATGAAACTTTTCTATTTCTGTTTTTGGAAAAGATTCTTTCTGCACTTTGATATGCAAATGATTGCGATGAATAAATGAATATGCAAATTAGTCAGTGACGCAACCTAGCGAGTGTTAACGACCCTTTGATCACGCAGCTACTTTCCCCTGAAAAGAGTTAGCAACAGTGGACGAGAAGACGATAAATTATTTAAAATACACACAGGATTCAGTCGCATTTGCATTAAAATGTTTTTATTAACACAAACTCTGGCTGAAGTTAAGTTTTAAATGAGACCGTTGGAAGTGGGCGGAGACTTGATCGAGTTTTCAGTTGGCGGCCATTTTCTGATGAGCTTCAGTGCTAGCTAACGCTCAGTACATTCCTCTCTCTCTCTCTCTCTCTCTCTCTCCTCACAGGTCAGATCAGTCTGGTGTCCTCTAGCTGTATTATAACTATAATATACACTGCTGTGTTTAACCCAGAGCTGATTGACAATATTTTAATGAAGGTTAAAATGATAGTAGAGAAGTTTAAATGAGCCGCTAACGGAACTCTGACTCGGTTATCATTTAAATGCTAACTTTATTAGCTGTTTATTATCGTGCTTCAGTCTGAAACACTAACCCAGTCCAGGTGTTGTGTTTGTGTCATGTTATATTATGGTCTGCCTGAAAACTGTGGATTTTACCCTCTCAGAATATCTATCACATGGTACTGTGGATGTAGTTTACCTTTTAAAAGTGATTTAATGTACATAATTACACCGTCAGAACCACTTTTGCATCCCTAATTAGCTTTTAGACTCGAGTGATACTTTAAAGGGACACTACATGAACCTTTCTAGGTAATAAATTCATGTCCTTAAGTTTTTTTTATACTGCAATCAGAAATTATAACTTTTTAAAGAAAGACACGTCATACTTTTTTTCTATCTGTTTGTGGTAATATTTAATGTTGTGGAACGTCCATGAAGTGAGTTAGTTCCCGTTCTCACTTACATTAAAGCAGCTGTAATCAGTCGTTCCCTCACCAGCCCTCTCTTTATTCTCTCTCTCTCTCTCTCTTAAACAAATGTTACTGAGAAACCGCAGCACGCAAACTCATCTGACCTGAAGATGTCGGAAACCTTACAGCGTTATCTCTGACACTGGAGACTCCTTCCAAAAATGTTAAATAAACATCTCCTTACTCTTTTCCATCTCAACACCTTCTGACCAATCAGAATCCAGAATTCAACGGCGTATGCGTTGAATCAGTGATAACATATCTCGGTAGAAGTGTCGATTATGAGTGGGAATTGTTCTGCTTTTCAGTTCTCGTTTGTGGCCAAACTGACAAAACTGTGAATATAGTAACAACACGAACATTTAGAAACGCAAAAACTCCTTAGTGTATCTTTAACCCGTCATTCAGAAATGTAGAAACGACGGCTGTCCGTACATCAAGGCTCGTTCACGGACTTATAGATCTATAATGTTAAATAGTTCTCTGTTACTGCTGTTAAACTCACGTCTCTGGTCTTTTACATGTACACTGAAGATAAATTACACACTCATTAATGTGCCTGAGGTTTGGGTTCTGTTTCAGTGTCGTTTTTATCCACCAGAGGGCAGCAGAGTGACAGGAACTGAATTACTGCACAGGATCCATGTAGTACACACAAGTATACACCACCTCACACCTCAGTTCCTCTTCACTACATAAAACTTCATCATTTACAGGCTTAGAATTGAACTTTAAATTTTTTTTTTTATATATATATATATAAGTGTAATGTTAACTTTTACAGCAATTACATGAACAATATCCATGTTAGAAATGATTCTTCTGTCAAGTTTTCTTCTTTTTGTTTGTTATAAGGAAAAGACACACAGTGATTTCCACACAGTGTATCGACACGCTTCATAAAATCCTAATATTCGGATATTTCATATAACAATCACTCAGTAAATAATAAAAGAATAAATTCTCTGCATTGTTGGTCTCGGTGAGGTGAAGTGAGGAGAGACGGCAGGAGAGAAACCCGTCAGACGTTTTAATAAGCTTCATTTCCACTGATTTTACCTTTTTACTCGCCTGATTGATGTCGAGCATTTTCCGAAACAAGCGCGTTAATCAGCGCTGAGCTAATGAACGTTCACGCGCTCACGCTCATTAGCATATGAACCGAAGCTGACTATAAATAAACACTTCATTATTAAGTATGCACTCTGATTATTACGCTCCGAGATATCAAATCAGAGCTGCTTTATCCTCCCGGAGAGATCGTACGGATTAACATAACGCTTTTTAATCTCTGCTAGGAAATTTATGCCAGATAAACTCTAATGAGAGAGAGAGAGAGAGAGAGAGAGAGAGAGTGTGTGTGTGTGTGTGTGTGCTTGAGGGTTGTACAGTAACAGGATTATCGAGGACGCGAGCAGGGACACTGAGCGCTTTCCAGAGGACGAGAGGAAAAGACAGATTGAAACAGAGATGCACATCAGGGATTTCTCTCTCTCTCTCTCTCTCTCTCTCTCTCTCTCTCTCACACACACACACACACACACACACATATACATGCACACATTAATAAGCTTGCATACCCATCTCTGTGAAAGTGGATCACTCCATCTATCCAGCACCTGTCTTGTCCACTCTTTCTTTCTTTCTTTCTGTCTGTCTGTCTCTATCTCTGTCTCTCTTGGCCTCTAAATTGAGCACTTATGTGAAAGTGGATTACCAAATCATTTTATCATTGTTCACCTCTTTTCTCTCCATCTATTTTTTCATCTCCTCTCTCTCTGTCTCTGACAGTGTGATGATGGGGAGAGTTATGAGGCTGGCGCCCCGTTGGCGCTTTTGAAATTTGGCCAACCAGCAGCTGGCAGAGAAAAAGGTCAATTTGGGGGAAGTCTGGAGTAATTGATTTCTCTCTCTCTCTCTCTCTCTCTCTCCCTCTCTCTCTCTCTCTCTGTCTGTCTGTCTCTCTCTCTGTCTCTCTCTCTCTCTCTGTCTCTCTCTCTGTCTGTCTGTCTCTCTCTCTGTCTCTCTCTCTCTCTCTGTCTGTCTCTCTCTCTCTGTCTCTCTCTCTGTCTGTCTGTCTGTCTGTCTGTCTCTCTGTCTGTCTGTCTCTCTCTCTCCCCTCCCCTCTGTTGTTTTAATTCATTCCTTTAAATGTCAGATGGCTTTAGCGGTGCAGCACTGCCAGACGGGCCGTACCACAAGTAAGGGAGGGGTGTGTGTGTGTGTGTGTGTGTGTGTGTGTGTGTGTGCTGTGGAGGCGTTGCTGTGAACTTTAACCTTTCCCTCAATGCACCCCTCCTGCTGTCTGTGTTTCACTGACCCCCCCCCTTCATCCCTTCATCCCCCACTCCTTTTTTTCCTCCATCGCAATTTCCAAAAAAAAACCCCTCCCTGCTGGAATTCAGTCACTGCTGAGCTGTCTGATCATAATCACATCACTGAGAGAGAGAGACAGGAGCGGGAGAGAGACAGGAGAGAGGGAGGGAGAGAGAGAGACATTTTTATCATGCATGTTCTTAATAATTCTGTTCGGGGTTTAAGTGTTAGCTGTAGCGTGAGGGACAGTGTGTGTGTGTGTGTGTGTGTGTGTGTGTGTGCGCGCACGTGTGTATGGCGTCGTGGCCCCTTCATTGATCCGCATATCCTTCGGCAGTCGAGCGTGAGACATTGTGAACTTTGACCCCTGGTTCTGCCTGCTGGCATGCTGAATAGGAGTTGCTGTCCTGCTTCTGAGGTCAGGGTCAAGAGAGGTGTGTGTGTGTGTGTGTGTGTGTTATGTGGAGTGGTGGTGTGAAGTGAAAGGCGAGGGTCGAGTGACCTGGAGGAATCTGCCTCACACCAGTACACACTGACAACTGTGTGTGTGTGTGTGTGTGTGTGTGTGTGTGTGTGTGTGTGAGGTCACTGACACTCCAAGCTCACATCAGCTCTAGTCAATGTGAAAAGATGCACTTGAACACAACACAAAGATGACAGCTGACGCTGACTCACGAAAAACTCACACACAGACACACACACACACTCACACACACACACACACACACTCACACACACTCACACACACACACACACACACACACACTCACACACACACACACACACACACACACACACACACACAC
>JANDJT010000124.1:19668394-19687752 GCA_024331685.1 Stegophilus panzeri | reverse complement strand
GATTTACTACTACAGCGTACGATTTACTACAGTGTACGATTTACTACTACAGCATACGATTTACTACAGCGTACGATATACTACAGCGTACGATATACTACAGCGTACGATTTACTACTACAGCGTACGATTTACTACAGTGTACGATTTACTACAGTGTACGATTTACTACAGCGTACGATTTACTACAGTGTACGATTTACTACTACAGCGTACGATATACTACAGCGTACGATTTACTACTACAGTGTACGATATACTACAGCGTACGATTTACTACTACAGCGTACGATTTACTACAGCATACGATTTACTACTACAGCGTACGATTTACTACAGCGTACAATATACTACAGCGTACGATTTACGATTTATTCATCATTTTATTCATCTTTAAAATGTTCCTAAAATGAATTCTGATATTTTAATAAAATGAGTTCATATGATGAAACTGTGAGGGAAAAGTTTTAGCTGATTCATGCTAACATTCATTCTCTGCTAATATCTGGAAAACACACCTCAACTCTGTGTGTCTGTGTGTGTGAGAAAGAGAGAGAGAGGTGGAGAGAGAAAGAGGTGACACTGAAACTCTGTGAACACACTAATTGCCTTTGTTGAAAGTAATTGGTGTCTGTTTTCAGAAAAAAATGCACAGACACACACACACTTGTATTTTTGTCTCTGTCACAACAAAGCTGTAAAGAGACGCATCACTCTGGTTTAGCGTTAGTGTCTCTCTGAGGCATCGTGACACACTGCATAGCTCTCTCTCTGTGTGTGTGTGTGTGTGTGTGTGTGTGTGTGTGTGTGTGCGTCTGGCTTTGTGAGGGTTCTATTGTGTGTTTGTTGGCCCTCAGGAGACGGGGTCACCTTGTCTCCAAACAAGTGCTAATCTCTGTTCTGTTGTCGTCTGTGTGTGATTAGGGTGTGTGTGTGTGAGACAGATTGTCCTTTTTGCAGTCTGTAGAGTGGAGCTCTACGTAAATAAATGTGGATACAGTGTAATGTAGTACGCTGACTCGTATCTAACAAGCTAGCAGTATCGAGTGTTTACGTTTAGCATGCTAATTATTTATCTTGTTTACTAGCGCGTGGAATACAGTCACATCTAACCCCTAACTCCATCCGGGTTTAAACAAGTGCACTTGCATCCTCCAGTGTTCTGTCTGTCTGTCTGTCTGTCTGTCTGTCTGTCTGTCTGTCTGTGTCATTGTAAGCATGTCACTTGGCTCCGCCCCCTCCCTCACAGTTAATAAGATTTAAGCAGCTAGCATTAGCCCCTCAGATACGCTAAACAGGGGGCTGTAACTGTGTGTGTGTGTGTGTGTGTGTGCACACTGTAAATTGTCTGTGTGTCAGGATAGTCTGATATGTGACTGCACTGAACAAACACACACACACACACACGTACCATATTTTAATCAGTGTCTGTCTCACTGTCCTTATTTAACCCTTGAGAGGTTCCCTTCAGTCAGAGTGAGGAAAACCCCCATTATATCTCTCTCTCTCTCTGTCTCTCTCTCTCTGTCTGTCTCTCTGTCTCTCTCTCTCTCTCTCTCTGTCTGTGTCTTGGTTTGTCTATTTCTTTCGTTCTTCTCTCTGTCCATCTCTCTTTTCTTTCTCATTCTGTATCTCTCAGCCTCTTTGTCTCTCTCTCTCTCTCTCTCTCTCTCTGCTCTGTCTGTCTGCGTGCCATCAGATGAATAGTGTCTCATTAGCATTGTAACAGCAGTCAACCTGCTGCTTGAGAGATGTGTGTGTGTGTGTGTGTGTGTGTGCGTGCGTGTGTGTGTTGAGAACGGGGTCATGCATGTCATTTGCATTATCACCCCTCCACTCCTCCAGTCTGTGTCTCGTCTCTTCTTCCTCCAGCTGCCATTCAGGCTAAAACACACGGACTAAAAAACGTCATTATAATAACAACACGTGATAAAATGCCGTCAGGACAGACCGAGTAACGAGTAACGAGTGAGATTTCAGGAATGACGGAGTGAGCAGTGAGACAGATACAACCCCAATTCCGAAAAAGTTGGGCCAGTATGTAACTGCTAATAAAAACAAAGAGGAGTGATGTGTAAATGTACTTTGACGTGTATTTAAATAAAAAAAATGTATAAAGACGAGGTATTTGATGTTTTATCTAATCAACGTTTATTTTGAAATTGATGCATGCAACACGTTCCAAAAAAGGTGGGACGGGGGCGATTTAGGACTAACAGCGGTGTGAGAAGGTGAAACGAGTGTATATTTTCAAAAAGAAATTAAATTCACAAAGTAAAACATCAAATAATGTGTTTTCAGTATAGTACAGGCTGAACTGAACTTTCACACGACTCTGTTTGTTTTATTGCATTTTCCAGCCTGTCCCAACTGTTTTGGAATTGGAGTTGTAAATGAAAATGTGTATTGATGGATGAACAGACATACTGTGTTTGTTTGTCTCTGTGTGTGTGTGTGTGTGTGTGTGTTAGCGCTTGGTTGGTTATGGAATGCAACCAGCTCGGCTTAAGTGCACACACACACACACACACACACACACACACACACACACACACACACTGATGAATATTTATTCAGTATGTTAGTACAGTTATAAAGGTTATGGTATGATGTATGAACATGGATGAATAAATAAATATATTAGGAACAGTCAGTTTGGTAGCTTGAGGGTGAAATCTGATTGGTCGATATACTTTGAAAGGTTAAGGGCACGTTCTGATTGGAGGAAAGTGTGTGTGATGTCAAAGGGGTCCTGTTACTGCTGAATGGCACAAAAGCTGCTGAATAAGGTGATCTCACTCTCGCTCTCTCTGTCTGTCTCACTCTCTCACTGTCTGTCTCACTCTCTGTGCCTGTCTCACTCTCACAACGGCAGCCACCTGTAAATCGCAGATACGACACGCTATGAAGCAAACAGTGTACAGTGAATTGAGCTGCCTGTCTGAGCACACACAGTGTGTACATGTGTGTACATGTGTGTGTGTGTGTGTACATGTGTGTGTGTACATGTGTGTGTGTACATGTGTGTGTGTACATGTGTGTGTGTACATGTGTGTACATGTGTGTACATGTGTGTACATGTGTGTACATGTGTGTACGTGTGTGTACGTGTGTGTGTGTGTGTGTGTGTGTGTTGTCATGACCTTGTCTATCCAGAACATGAAGCAGGTCTTGTTAGCAGCTAATTACTGTAGCGGATGCTTTAGACAGCGTCTTCCAGTTCAGGAGGTCGACTCTGTAATGACTTCACCCACTGCCACAGAGCCATTCCAGACTGTGTGTGTGTGTGTGTGTGTGTGTGTGTGTGTTTTACACTTGGGAAGTATGTGTAGGCGTATTGATATAGACTCACTAAAGCCATCAGCTATGGTACACTATGATACCCTGCACACACACACACACACACACACACACACACACACACACACACACAAACTTTTTATCTGACATGCTTTTGATGTCTCTTATCTGTGTGTTTGTGTGTGTTCTCACATCCTGCAGGTCCTCCTGGGTGTCTCTGGAGTGGGTCTGGGAGAGTGTGCACCTGTGTGTGTGTGTGTGTGTGTGTGTGTGTGTGTGTGTGTGTGTATGAGCCACCATGCTGGCGTGTCTGCAGCCGAGCCTCAATGCCACACACAGCTCCAACAGCCTGGACACACCCGGTGTTCGCAAACGTGAGTAATCCACCAGTCACAGAGAACCTACAGCCCACACTCACAAACACTGTGTGTGTGTGTGTGTGTGTGTGTGTGTGTGTGTGTCCTTGTTCACGCTGTGTGAGACTGAGCTGAAGGCTATAACCTCAACCATGACCCTGAAATACTGTCATTAACACACACACACATAAGACCCTTAAATCAGTGATAAAGTGATGGACAAGGATAGAGAAAGATGGATGGACAGATCAAATGATGTGATGAAGGAGATGTGTGAGAGAGAGAGAGAGAGAGAGAGAGAGAGAGAGAGAACTTGTGCTTTAAAAAAACAACAGTTAAGTGTATCAGATATACCCGTTACCTTCAACTCTTACTGAAGGAACCTTCAGAGTTCTCACTGTGACGAGTGTAAAGCACTGTCATGGATTGCTCTGTGTGTGAATGTGTGTGTGTGAATGTGTGTGTGTGTGAGTGTGTTTGTGTGAGTGTGTTTGTGTGAGTGTGTGTGTGTCAGTGTGTGTGTCAGTGTGTGTGTCAGTGTGTGTGTGAGAGTGTGTGTGAGAGTGTGTGTGAGAGTGTGTGTGAGAGAGAGTGTGTGAGAGAGAGTGTGTGAGAGAGAGTGTGTGAGAGAGAGTGTGTGAGAGAGTGTGTGTGAGAGAGTGTGTGTGAGAGAGTGTGTGTGAGAGAGTGTGTGTGAGAGTGTGTGTGTGAGAGTGTGTGTGTAAGAGTGTGTGTGTGTGTAAGAGTGTGTGTGTGTAAGAGTGTGTGTGTACCACCAGCAGACTCTGGCGCCCAGTCAGCTGTGCATATGGCACCATGAGGGGCACAGGAACCAATCAAGAACAGGCAGATTAGCACCTGCAGAGGCATGCTGGGGAACCACAGGGTCGTTACGGAAGCTCATTACCAGGCATTGTGGGTAATCATGACTCCGCCCACTCAAGATAGAAAGAAGGAAGGAAAGGTGTAGACAGAGCTGGAGGGAAGCAGGAAGTCCAGTCCATATATGGACATGCCCGCCTGTTTTAGATTCCGTATATGGACATGCTGGCATGTCATTGAGTCCATATATAATAATAATAATAACAATAATAATAATAATAACAATAATAATAAACAATTTTATTTTATAGAGCGCCTTTAAAAGCAGCTTCTCAAAGCGCTGTACACAAAATAAGCAGTACACAGAAAAAATAAAAAACATAAAAGTTAATAATAATAATAATAATAATAAAAATAAAAGTAGACATCAGCAGTCGAATGCAAGTTTCAAAAAGTATGTCTTGAGTTGAGCTTTAAAAATGCCAAAGGTCTGAGGAGCTTCCCTGAGTTCAGGAGGAAAATATATGGACATGTGAGAGCCTCATTATTTGGAAGTGTTGGTGTACCTTTGAGAAATGCAGGTATGTCGCAGAGGCATGTGTGGGCGTGTCAGAGGCATGTGTGGGCGTGTCAGAGGCATGTGTGGGCGTGTCAGAGGGTTGTTAGAATCCATATATGGTCGTTGTGAATTATAATATACGAAGGTTTTTGTTGGTCAGGTGTTTGTCATGTTCATTAATGTTTATAACCAGGATGTGACATTTCATACTGAAGCTTTGGTGCTCTCTCTCACACACACACACACACACACACACACACACACCTCACATCTCTGTCGAGAGTGTGTGTGAATTGGGAAAGAGGTCATCATCATCACGCTCTCACTCTCGCACACACGGCACTTTGAGACACAACACTGTGTCAAAGAGAATAGCACACACTCTTGTACTATTTATGACACTGTGTGTGTGTGTGTGTGTGTGTGTGTGTGTGTGTGAGAGAGAGAGAGAGAGAGAGAGAGAGAGAGTGTTTCTCAGAAATAGTTCCTGTTGTTTATCTACGCTGTGGTTTGTGTTTTTACACACCATGACAGTTAACCTGTTTGTCGCGCTCTTACACACACTGCGTGTGGTTATAGATTTCATAGTGTGTGTGTGTGTGTGTGGGGACACTGGATCTGAGTGTTAATTACTTGTCTGCCTGTCTGTCCCTCTCTCTGTTTCTGTTTCTCTCCTCTTCCCCACTCTGTCTTTTCTGTGTGTGTGTGTGTGTGTGTGTGTTTTATGTGTACAGCTTGTGGTGTTCCTCTGTGGGGGTAATTAAGGTGTGTGTGTATCTGAAGTCTGTGTGAAGCGTTTAGCCCAGGAGGCCCTCTGAAAAACAACCTGCTCCCACAAGACTGTGTGTGTGTGCGTACGTGTGTGCGTGTGTGCGTGTGCGCGTGTGTGTGTGTGTGTGCGCGTGCGTGTGTGTGGCTACATGTGCACATTGATTGCATCAGTGCATCTTCACACTTTTGTCACTTTGAGCTGCGATGTGGTTTTGTGTGTGTGTGTGTGGAGATCGTGATGATGATGACTTTTTTCCCAATTCACACACACTGTCGACAGAGATGTGAGGGGTGTGTGTGTGTGTGTGTGCGTGTGTTATCCCTTGTTTCAGATCATGCATGTGTGTATAGTCTGAACAAACACACACTCTCCAGATGTTGTGGTTATTAAAGTTCAGTCGGTCGGCAGGGAAACGGAGCGAGTCTTTTCTACTGCTTTAGTCTTTAACTGAAGATCATGTGACCTGTGAGCTGAGTTTCTATTGGTCAGTTTTTAGCTTTTTCACTGTGTTGACATTTTTTATTTGGAGTCTCTCTCACACACTCTGTGTCTCTGAATTTAATGCACTGTGGTGTGTGAGTCAGTGATTTCAGCCAGGTAGCGGACATCTCTCTCTCACACACACACACACACACACAGACAGATAGAGGGAGAGAGAGGCAGACAGATAGAGAAGGGAAGAGGGACAGAGAGAGAGAGACAGATAGATGCAGGCAGACAGACAGACTGAGAGAGAGACAGAGAGTGACAGAGGAGTATTATGAAAGGAGAGGAGGGGAAAAAAAGAAAGCCAGCAGAGGATAATGATTAAAGGGGTGAACTATAGAAGAAGAGGAGAAAGAATTATATAAATGAAAGGATGAGAAAGAACGATGAGGTGATGAAAAGAAAAAGAGGGAGAAGAGGAGAGACGACAGGAGAAGAAAGAAAGGTATAGTGCAGGTCAGAAAGTTTGCTCTGTCATGTGTGTTTCAGTGTGTAGATCAAATGGAATAAATCTGCTGTCAGTCTGCTTGTAACACACACACACACACACACACTATGTGCAGGTATTTGATTAGTGATGACACTGTATAAATACATGCAAGCAGCGATGTCAGGGGCCCAAGCACCCGAGTTTGTCTCCACCACTTTTCCACTCGTTTAAGAGAAGAAACATGTTTACTAAAACATCACTTCTAACACTGCGATCCCCCCGACAGGTGTGTAGCGACCACTACCGTGTAGCGACCACTACCGTGTAGCGACCACTACCGTGTAGGGACCACTACCGTGCAGGGATCACTACCGTGCAGGGACCACTACTGTTGCTAGCTTTGTTAGCGTTACCCGTTTAGCTCCCATTCAGCGTGGTGCTGTTGAAAGTAAAATGGCTGTAACATCCAAACCTCTCCGCACCGTTCATGCCATATTTTAACGATGAAGGTCAGAACGACTCGGCCATGCCGACCCTTCAGGCATCTGATTTGGAGTTAAAATTGGAGAAAACTGAAGCATGTTTGTAGAATTGAGCTGGATGTGATGTTGTTAGTGATAATGTACAAGATTAACGAATGAGACGTGTGACAGTAATAATTAGTAATAATAAATCTGCTGTATTTAATAACGCTCGTACAGCTCGTCGTGCGAGTCGTCAGTGAGTCGGTTTATTTGCCCAATAAAACGTCTTTCCCCGCGCGTGTCGTACAGCGGCGCTTCTGCTTTTCCTGGAGCCGGAGGACGCTCACTGACTCGGCTCCTCGGCAGACCGGATGATCAGCGCCGGTTGTCTCAGGCAGCTTTAACGAGCACCAAAGTGCCTGTTAAAAAGTCGCATCAAAATATTACGACTCTCTGGCACTTTCCTCTCGCCTCGCCTCGCCTCGCCTCGCCCTGCTCAAGGGCATGCTGACATTTGCTGACTGAATCCTTCATGCCGCTTCAATTTTTAGGACTTTTGCATAAAAATGTCAGGGTTTTTTTTTTTTTTTTTTTTTTTTTGCAGGAGGCTGCGAGTCGTCTGTGGCACTCAATTTATCGGCGCTAAACGACATGCGTGCCTCTCCGAGTTTAAGCAGCCGTGAAATTGCCTGAATAACGGCGTTTAAATCCAATCTTACAGAAGCCTTTCACCTCCACAGCCCTTCCTCTGTCCGACCCTCCGGGGGGAGGGGGAGGGGAGGGTGTCCCCGCTGTGCTGACCTGTAAAATCCTGAATGTGCGTTAACCCCACACAGAGACTGCTCAATTAGTTCTGAAAATGTCACATACGCTGTCTTTCTGAAAAAGTAACGTGTCTGTCTTTCTGAGACGAAATCCAAAAATACCATCTGATCTAGAGTATGAAATGAATTCATTAAAATTTTATTTAAATAAAAATAAGTGTGTTGTTGACATATTTCACATTGTGAAAGGACATATTGTGTATTGTAGAAATGTCTTCAAGAACTGTTTTTTTTCCCCAATATCAGCCATCCCTAATTACAAAGATTTTATTATTTTTTTGAATGACGACTCAAAGAGAGGAAGAGGCTATTTAAAAATAAATGCCGTGATATGAAGAGACAGCCGGAGAGATGGAACATTTGCTCAGTAGTGAAGAGAAGAGGATTAAACTCGGCCACACTTGGAAATCTCAGCTGTGTCACTATAATTAAAAACGTTTTTCCTCTCCTTTGTCACACACCGGTGCCGGTTTCGCCGTGTAACCTGGATCGGGGTCGGAATTAATTTCACAAAGCTCTGATTTAATAGTGCCTGAGGGGCTGACGGATTTCCACAGATTGAGTTTTTAAGAAAAAAAGAAAGAAAGATCCATTTGGCCGAGGATGAACTTGCGCAGAGCGAGAGAGATAAAGCAGCAGAGACGATGATAGATGGAGGGAAATTATAAAGCTTCCATTAAAAGTTTCATTCCAGGCCGCGAACAGCACCTGCAGTCTTTGTGTGTCCGCTCACCTGCAGTATGACGGATAATTACACTATCGAATCTTCTCTCCTGCACCTGGGCTGAATGGAAACCTGAATACACACACACACACACACACACACACACACACTCACTCACTCACTCACACACACACTTTGTCTTGCCCAATGATCTGGCCCCTTTCTTGCGGATTAGCTTGTGCAAGCAGACACAAAGGCCAGCTGAACATTCTAGACACTCTGTTGAAATGTTGGCTACGCAGAACGTTCAAGAACCGGTTCTGACTGAAGTCCAGCAATCTCTTCACTGTAGAACTCTTGAGTAGGTTCTAGACTGTTTTGTTTGGATCACTACGCGTTGCAGTGTTAATTTCTCTCCAAATGTTTTTTTTTTTTTTGCAGATTTAAAGCGAAGTTTGTGCTCCGTGAATTGGTCACATGACTACCTTCTGTTCTCGTCCACCGCAGGTCACAGCTGACAGAACTGTGGTCGGGTTGTTATAGTAACTCATTAGACTGACCTGCCTTTCTAATAAACCCGAAATCCAGGTGTAATATTTACTGTGATACACTGTGACAGCTTCATGGACGTTTCCTGCCTCTTCTTTCCTTTCCTTTCTTTTCTTTTCTTTTCCCCCTCAGTTTGATTCAATAAAGCTTTTTTGGCACGACTAGATCACATGTACAGGACAGGTTTAGAGCTGAACACATTCAACACAAGTACTGGCACTGGTAGAATTACAGGCAATGAATAACAAAAATAACAATGACTTTTTCCCTCATTTTCAGGTGAACCAAGCATGGCTGTCCAGTCTCCACGCTACCCGAGCACGGCAGAACTGGATGCCTACGCCCAGAAGACGGCCAACAGCCCGCTGTCCGTTAAAATATTTCCTACCAACATCAGGGTCCCACAGCACAAGCATCTTAACCGCACAGTGAATGGTTACGACACAACGGGTCAACGCTACAGCCCATACCTCCAACCAGGTGCCTACCAGGGCCTTCTGGCCATCGTCAAAGTCTTTTCATCATCATCTTCGTCTTCGTCCTCTTCTTCTTCATCATCGTTTGTCGCTTCCGCAAAGGCTGTGGTGAAGAACGCGGAGGGCCGGCGGACTAAGGTCTCTCCTGCCCACTTAGCAGTGGCTCCCTACCAAGTGGGCTTCAGTGCGGCTCCTCCAAAGCCCCATGAGTCTGCAGCTCTTACTGTGCCGCCGAACGTGACGGTTGCTGGGTCTGTGATCCCTCTATCAGGGACGAGAGGGCTCAATCTCTCCTCTCAGTCAAATCTCCCGTCAATCCAGAGCATCATCTACCAGATCAACCAGCACTGTCAGGCCCAGGCCCTCCAGCAAGTCTCCACGGTTCCCCCGAACCCAAATTCCAGTCACAGTCCTTGCAAGCAAGGCACCACTGCACTTGGGGTTTCATCCGTCTCAGGAGGGAGTTACTCAGCAAATCTGGCACCGAAAGGGAACGTGGGATACTCTGGCACGGTACTACCAGTACAGAACGGGGATGCAGCAAAGGTGGCTGCGTATTCCGAGAGTTTGGATTACATACTCTGGCAGAAGCAGCAACAGCAGCAGCAAGCCATTTTGAGGATGTACAGCGGGGGAAGTGGTGGAAGCGGTGCAGTGAGCAAGTCACCAGAATCTTGTGGCCCAAGCATCCTAGTGGGTGGATCCCAGGCATCCTGTTCCTCCAGGACATACCCAATAATGACGAGCGTGAGTGGAGGAGGCGGCCTCGACAAACTGAGCTCCTCACCGTTGAACTGTAATGCCATGCAGGGGAATTTCGGTTTGGGGCAGTATTTTGCCCCAGCATGGAACAGTGTCCTGGTCACCCCAGAAAGTGACTGCTACAACCCTCAGGAGTTGCCACCAGGTACAACAACCATTGGGCAGAAGGAGCTGGGCTTCCTGCCTCATCAACACCTTCATCATCACTACCACCATCATCACCAACACGCACCCACAGACAGCTCAGGAGGCATCTGCTGTGGTTTGCCAAGTAAAAGCCTGTGCAATGCTTCTGTTCTTAGTAGCAGTTTGCAGTCTCTGGAATACCTGATCAACGACATCCACCCTCCGTGTATTAAAGAGCAGATGCTGGGTAAAGGCTATGAAACCATCTCAGTACCACGACTTCTGGATCATCAGCATGCGCACATTCGGCTTCCTGTTTACAGATAAAGCTCCGATCTACGGTTCCACAAATCGGAGATCATTTTAATCAAAAATGGAGATGGATTTGTGGATTGTCGTCAGTTCCGTGCTTTGAAGCAGAGTGGAAAGTTCTGGATGGTGATTGGTTGAACATTGGAAAGGTCTGGATGGTGATTGGTTGAACATTGGAAAGGTCTGGATGGTGATTGGTTGAACATTGGGAAGCTCTGGATGGTGATTGGTTGAACACTATGGTTATGGTTGAAGACTGGGAGGAAAGTGAAAGTTATTGTTTTTTTTATTTTTTTTTGCCAACAAGGATTTTTACGTTTTTATTTCCCCCCATTTTATTTTCTCCACATGATCTGTTTAGACAAAAATCTGTAGGTGATAAAAATCACTTTATATACGAGCAGGAAATGACTTTCCTCGCTCAGACGTGTGCGTGGAAGAAGAATACAGCTTCACAATGTCAACGTGCACAATTCTAGAGGTGATCGCATCCACTGTCACAAAAGAAATGCTGTAAGATCCGTGTGTTTGAGTGTTGTTTAAGGATGTTAGTTATATTTCTTTAAAAAAAAAAAACAACCAACAACTTAATTATAAGAATAATTACGGCTATAATTGAAAATTGCACTGTTTTGGAAATCTAAAATCTTGCGAAAAGATTGAAAAGTTGGAAATGACTAGTTTGAGTTTAATGTATTTATGAACTTGAAAACTTGAATTTATTTTTGTTTTATATATTTGTAGTATATGAGATGTATCGGCTGCTAAGGAGAAAGAAATGTCTTAGTTTTTTAATGGTTCCTAATGAGTTATTTCTGATTTGAGTTTGATTGATTGATTGTTTTTTCCCCTCTTTTGGCTAAAATCAGTAACTCGGATCAGGTCTGATCTCTGCTTTTGATTCATGAGGAACGAACACTGGGATCGTCCGAGGGATTTGACCGGTGGCCATGATACAGTCGATGGAGGTCCAGAAATACACAATGTTTTAATATTGAGAATTCAGAATGTCGTAATAGAAGGTCCTGGTTTATTTCCACGTTGGTTTGAAGTTTTAGGGGTTTAGTTTTAGTTTTAGGACCTGTGGGTGGTGTAATTCCTGGTTATTCATGGGCGTCCACGACCAAGAACTGTTTTTATTTAATCAAAAATGAATGCAAAATTTCATGAATATTATTCAGGAAGAATCCATTAACTCATATTTTTGTTTATTGTTTTTTTTTTTTTTAAATATTCGATGCTCTTAACACAGTGTTAATAACACTCCTCATCATCTCTACAGCTTTCAGCCAGCGAGTGGCTTAGTCTGTGTTAGTTTTTTTTCCCCCATAAGTGGTCGGACGAAACAGTTCATGGCAGTCGAGACAGAGCCTTCTGCTTACACGTGGTAAACACGTGTACTCTGACAGAATCGGAGCAGACGTTCTGATTTAGTGTTCAGGTTTTAGGAAATTCGACTCTGCCGTTTGTAGGTTCTGTCTGAGACCCAGGTTCGTGGTCCTGCGAATTTCCCATTGCTAATTAATGCTAATGAGTCGTGTGAAAGCAAATGGCCTGGTCACATGACCCTCTTTGAAGCAGGAGAGAAATGGTAAATCCAGCACTCGTTCATTTATCGTCCTCGGAAAGATGAAACAATCATTTTTCTCCAAGTCTTGATTTCTTTCTCTGATGGAGAGAAAAAGGTATAGAGTGCTCTCTCTCTCTCTCTCTCTCTCTCTCTCTCTCTCTCTCTCTGTGTAACACTGACACGTTCATTCCAGCTGTGAAGTCCCTGTGAATGTGCTGCACTTATCCGACTGAGTGGACCAATGTGAAAAGCAAAAAAAAAAAAAAAAGAGAGAAAGTAGAAGAGAAACAGGACTGATGCCACTGTACTCTGTGCTGAATTAGCATTTCTTTTTTTCAGTCACGTTTTATTGAAAAATAGAGAGAGAGAGAGAGAGAAAGAAAGAAAGAGAACGTGTATGTTTGGGTTTCTGCCAGAGGCAAAAAGCAGTCTAGATTTATGAAGTGCAATTATTATGACTGTATGAAGGGTAATTTTATTTGCTTTTTCTGAGCTCAAACCAAAAAAAAAACAAAAAAAAGAAAAAAAAATTTCCTTTGTGATTCTGGTACATTCCTGCTGTTCGATATACTCATTCCTTACTTGTTTTGAGGTGCAAAAAAAATTAAAATAAATGGATTTTGAGAATTTATTTAAAACCCCATTCCTTGACTTGTGTGATTGTCTTCATTTTAAATTTTTGCAATTGATGTTTTTTAAAACAACACACACATTTAAACACTGAACTGGATGTTAACAGCTGGAGCTCTCGTATCAGAGACTACATGGAGTAAATTATGGAGGACATGTTGTTTGTAATACTTCGTGTATGTGGACAGATGGACGCAGACTAGTTTTTTCGCGTCTCATCAGTCACGCGGCGTCGTGACAGGTGTGTTGCGTTATGTTTGCGCTGTAAGGTATGTGTTGGACGCACCTGCTGTGTTAATTATATTGCTGAGGATCCGGATCACGTTATTGAAATTGGCGTAACAGTCACAAGGATAACGCAAACTGGACCGCAGAAAAGATTAGATCCTTCCTGTTCACCTAGTCGGTGACTTTCTGTCCCCCTTCTTACAAATACGTTCGCTTTTAACAGAGGTTATAGGAAAATAATCAACAACAGGGTGGTGTGATGAAGAGGAGTTACTGTTAACGCCACTGCAGTTCATTATTTTTCTATAACCGCAGCTCACTAACTGTGTTATTGCTCTCATGCTACAACAATTCAGATTGAAATGTTATACTTATTTTAAATAAGAATTAGAAGAGAAGGATCACTGGGGGGAAATGGATTCTCATCAAAAATCATAACGCATGTTCCGACATGTGGAATAATTGAGATTGCGTGATTACAATCGGTGTAAGATTACAGTGACTGGGTAATTTATAGTGAATGTGTGATTACAATCCATGTGTGATTTATAGCGAGTGTGTGATTGAGTGTGTGATTATAGCGAGTGTGTGATTATAGTAAATGTGGAAATTAGTCTCTCCAATACATGTATATTGCAATGACTGTAATTAGTGGGAAGTCGACACCTCGTATCTCAGCTTCAGAGTGTGATATTCAAATAAAACTTGCACTTCTATATACGTCTCGACCTCGGTAACCAACCTTGTAAATTTGAGGAAGGTCTGAAAAAGTCAAAATTTGCACCCGACCCCCCTCCCACACAAAATATACATGTATATTGCAATGACTGTAATTAATGGGAAATGGATGCCTCATATCTCAGCTTTGGAGTGTGATATTCAGATGAAACGTGCACATCTATCTACATCCCAACCTCAGTAATCAACAGTGTGAATTTGAGGAAGATCTGAGAAAGTCAAAATTTTCATCCGAAAAAACTGTAACGGAACCCCTTTGTGTTTTTTTTGGGTGAAAATTGAGCTTTTTTTCAGATCTTCGTCAAATTCACACCGTGGGTTAGTGGGGCCAAGACATACATAAGAGTGCACTTAGTTTCGCTCTATCCCACTCCAAAGCTGAGATATGAGGCTCTGTTTCCAACAAATTCCCGTTAATTGCATTACAGGAATTCTACAGTGTTTGTAGCAAGTGTGCAGTTTTAGTGAGCGTATGATTATATTGAGATTTGAATTCAGGGTTTTCCTTTGCACAACTATCCCACATTCCCATAAAAACCTCAAGCTTAATGAATTCACACAAATCACCAGGACAGATTTCCTTACAGCTTTTCCTCACCTCATCTCCACTGACCTCCCCTCATCTGCTCCTCGATTTCCTTTCATTCCTCCCATCCCTTTATCCCTTCTTCTTAAGCAATCTAGGGGTCGTCTTTTCAAATGATCCTTACTTGATTAGAGAGCAGCTCTCAGCAGGTGGAAACCAGGCACTCAAACAGGCCTGATTTTGAAAGTGGAGAGAGAGAGAAGGAGAGAGAGGGAGCTGAGAACTCATTTGAGGTTTGTGACAAACTTCTTGACACATGTCGAGCTCTCGATGATCACAGAGACGTGTGAAGTGTGTGTACGTTTAATTCGAGAAAAGCGTTCAAAGGCATTTCGGTTTCAATACATGGCCATCAAGGACTCTTCATGCTTCTCCACACTGGTGAGTATGTGAAAAGTATTCAGGATTTGGGGTCATGGCCTGAACCTCTACTCTCTATAGCTCTGAACACAGTGAAGGACAGATGGGCATTGATGGGGAATTACACAATAATAGCAGTGGAATGTTAAGTGAAGCCTCAGAGACAGAATTCCTTTCAGCTGTTGCTGCTGTGAATGGATAGATGAATGGATAGATGAAAGGATGGTCAGATGGATGGAGGTTTGAATGCATGGAAGCATGGATGGAGGGATGGTTGAATGGATAGGCAGATGGATGGATTATCATGTGGATGGATTGTTGGATAAATGCATGCATGCATGGTCTGATGGACGGATGGTCGAATGTATAGATGGATAGGTGAATGGACAGGGTCTAAGGGATCAATAATTAAGTGGATTTATGGTTGAACGAATGGACGGATGGTCAAATTGATGGATGGATGAATGCAACGTTGAATGGAAGGATAACTGAATGGATGGATGGATGGATGTAGTCATAGCTACATATTTAGCGACAGTAATGCACAAGTCCACAGAAACGCACTGCTAATAGAATAACACCAGACTGTGTGCAGGATAAAGAGAACACGGGGTCACAGAGGCTCTGCAGGCTGAAGCAGCTCTAATTGCTAATCAGGATAATTGCAGCGTGGCTAACTGACAGGACGTCACCTCCTCCTGCACGAGGGCGAGAGAACGAGAGACACACCTGTTGTAACACTCCTGCTTCACAGCCGACTTGAATTTTTCTATTTTCTTTACACCGAGCAGATTTGAGGGCCACTTAGCCGTCGTGTTCGTCCTCTGGCAGGACCGATATGTTAACACTTCCACGGCTGTGTGTTGGACGTGTCAGACTTTCAGTCGTGCGCGCACACGCACACACACACTCCACAAGCCCACTCTTTTACACGCCATCTTTTCCCCCCCTCAGTGTCTCTGCTTGTTCTCGTCTGTTAATCTTTCACATCACGGTAATTTTTTTTTCTTCATCTGAAAACATTCTGCATTATAATAAAGACGGTGAAACCCTTTGTTGTTTATTTATACGGACTTTCCGTCTCTGTGTGCTGGGTATGTTGCTGGAATATTACGTTCCTGGTTCAGGTCTAACAGCTGGGGTTTGGCAGAGCTAGTCTTTCCTTGTCTTAAACAGGATCCAGGATCCAGACACACAACTGATCTGAGTGTTTGCCAAACTTCAGTACAAATAATAATTTCTTCAAACCTGGCCAGATGATGCTCCTACCGCAACCGCTGATTGATAGGCAGGTTACTTGACACAACAGCACGCTAATTATGCCCAATTTACAGGTCCTGAACAGACTGGAGGGAAAGGTGTTCTTTTACAAGGTTAAGCTTTCTGTAAACATTTCTGCTTCACATCATGAAAATAAACCGGTACTGGACGTGCTGTTACAGGAAAATAATAAACACTAACACTGCTCCATCACACCACTCCTCCTATATATATCTATATCTATATTACTATCACTACACTTGTCTTACTTTTCCTCCCTCCTCTTTCTCTCTCTCTCTCGTGCTCATTCACTCTCTCCTCCTCGTTCTACTCCACCGCTTCTGTGTTGGAGTCGTTAATTAGCTCATGTCTGCTTCTCTTCAGCTGTCTGTTCCACAGAGAAAGAGAGAGAGAGAGAGAAAGAGAAAGAGAGAGAGAGACAGGAAGTGTAAAGAGCAGGAGAGAATTCCTCTGTGAGGGTTTGTGCGTTCGAGTTCCTTAATTAAATGTTGTGACCTTCCAGGTCATTGGCCATGTGAGTGTGTGTGTCTGGCTCCGTGTGTGTGTGTGTCCGTGTGTGAGTGTCTGTTATAAACACCCTTTCATAAATCTCAAGGAACTGAGGAACGGGTGTCAAAGGTCAGTTCGAGACACAGATTTTCTCTCATGCCGCCTGTGTGTGTGTGTGTGTGTGTGTGTGTGTGTGTGTGTGTGTGTGTGTGTGCTGTTCTATTGTTTCATAATGAACCTGTTAGATTGAAGAAATCACCAGCTCTGTGTGTGTTCACATTATGGCTGCAGTATAAAAGTAAAGCTGCAGCGTTCACACACCGAACACGTCTCCGCTGAGGAAAAGGAAATCTTGCAGCTCTCTCCATTTTCCTTCACACTTTTCCTTTGAACTGCTTTTGGGGGAAAAAAGAAACGTGTACCAATTAATGACTTGTTCTTTGATGTTATTAGAGGGGTTAAATTCGTGTTTGTGTGTATGAGTGTGAAAGAGAGAGAGAGAGAAAGAGAGAGAGAGAGAGAGAGAGAGAGAGCGAACGAGAGAGAGAGAACGAGAGAGAAAAAGAGAGAGAGAACGAACGAGAGAGAGAACGATAGAGAGAGAAAGAAAGAGAAAGAGAACGAGAGAGGGCAAAGGAAATGGAACGAGAGCTACTAAACATCTTTCTTTATCTCTTCATCCCCCACTCTCGCTCTTCCTCTCAGACGGAGGGAGGCAAGGAGCAATAAAAACAAGGGCAGCTGCTCTCTCTGTGGAGCCTTGGCACTGACTACACACACACACACAGAGAGAGAGAGAGAGAGAGAGAGAGAGAGAGAGAGAGAGAACACACCAAGGCCGGAGATCCCGCTGCTGCTTTGATCACAGCGGCTTTGCGATTTGAGACTCACCAAAACGTCAATCATGAAGAAACCTCAGGCCTCGATGCTCAGACTGCTGTTACTCCCGCTTGTATATGTTGATATAAAGAAGGGGAAAAGATCATCATCATCATCATCATCATCAGGCCAAAGTTTGTTTGATGCCTCAGTTCAGAAGGTTCTTGCAAGAGAAGATCTGAACTGTAAAATCCTTGATGTACGCTTCCTGTGTTTCTAAATACGTTAATTATCTGTATATAAAATGGCCGCCGTTTATCTCGGTGTAATGAAACCCTCACTGGCCAGGTGAAGAAATCAGAGCTGACCTTTAGTCTGATTAGCAAATTTTTTTAATTACACTTTTATATTTTAATTGGAAACTTTGACGAAATTCTTTTTGGAGTGAATAACCAATATGTCTGATCTTTAATGCGGTGCCTTTACCTTACATAAGTCACTGGAATTACCGAATTATTGTCACCACTGTCACGAGCACAGGCCATTACACCAGTGGAAAATTTCCACTAGAGATGCATGAGTTTTCCAAGATGGCATGTCAATGCACAAGTCACTAATCACACCAGCATCAATAAATTATTCTATTAAATGTTTGTTTTTTTTGGTAACAATTACTCTACAGGAAGACTGAAAGGTGCATCTCCAATGACACAGCTAAATTATCCACCAGAAGAAAAAAATCCAACAGAATTTACAAGTAAATGAATGACTTGCAGAGTGTTGAAGCTTGAACTGGGCACTCATTCTTCTGAACTTTGACCCTGGAAGCATTTGTCCATGACCGACTTCAAAATACAATTTTTTTTAAAATTAATTTTATTTATTTTTTTACAATCACTAACACCAATGAGAAGAAACAGAGGAACACCTGGCGTATTTTTCCAGCACTCGGCGGCTGTAAAGAAGATTGTTCACAGTAATGAAGAGTCTAACCGTCGTGTTTTGCTCGTGTAAGAACCTGTACAGATCTACACTGTTATGTTTAAACCATGTTACATCATGGAGGAACAAGAGAGAAATCTCAGATCATATCGAACCACGGTTGTACTTCACCTCCGTCTTCATCCTGACGGTGACGTGCTCATGATACTGCGCGCAAACGCTGGCCTTCACATCGACGCTGTAGTCTGCACTCGCAAATAAACCCTCGAGGTCAGTAACTCCATGAGATCTAAACTCCATAACGTGTGGTTCTGCTGCCCTCTGGTGGTGTTACAATGCTCGAGTTACTAGATGATGGGATACGAGCTGCTCTTGCTTGATGGTTAATAATGACGTCTGCATGATAAGGAGGTTCCCAGGTTCCTCAGCCTCATGGCTGTGGATGAATGAAGAGTAAAACAAAACCCAGCAGACCCGAGGAGGGAATAATCCTGAACCGGGAGAGACGAGAAGATTCCAGATTAGTTTTAATCCCAGAGACACAAAATCATCCAGGAAGCCTTCTGATCTGTTTTCTGTCACTGCACCAACTTCAAGACAGCAGAGACCAGGATGGATCTGAAGCAGCAACGTCTCAGACACCTCAATTCCCACCAAACCCTTTCTCTCTCACGCACTCACGCTCACACGGTCTCTCACACACTCTCTCACACACACACACACACACTCTCTCACACACACACACACACACTCTCTCACACACACACACTCTCTCACACACACACACTCTCTCACACACACACACTCTCTCAC
>JANDJT010000124.1:19647475-19658364 GCA_024331685.1 Stegophilus panzeri | reverse complement strand
CAGTACAGTTATGTATTAAATTGATATTTTTAAATTTTGCTTTATTTTACATTATTTCCAAGAGTATTAATTTAAGTTTGTAATCAACCAAATTGAATGCACTACATATTCACATACACAAAATATTTTAATTACATCCAAAAATAGTTTTGCACAACTTGTGGATGCTCTAGAAATGTAACCACAAATATTTGAAGGATTACTGAATATAATAAGGAGACTTTATAAAAACTTATAAGTTAAACTAAAAATCCAAAACTAAAAAAAAAGATGTTGCTATAGCCGGACATGTAGTTTCCCAGTGACTCATAGTCGCAAAATCAATTAGTCTGATGCTGTTAGCAGATAAATACTAACTGCTCAAATTATAAAACTATAAGCAAAGCAGGGGTCATTTTTTCTCAAAACAAAAAAGCTCTATTATACCTTAGCTTTGCAGAATACACATCTAACCAGCCCTAGGTCATTTGGAGTTACCAAATGTCCCTGAAAAACAGAATGGAGCCTAAAAGCTGCCTACTATGCTACCACATGCTAAAACAGATTATAGGTGCCATGACTACTCTTAAATACTAATGCCTCAATCCCCACCATTATTTAGAATCTCAGCTATTTAACTGGCATGTTAAACATCCTTGTAAGACCTTTGATGGTTAAAGCTAGAGTATATTCACAAGACACTGCAGGAACCCTTAAAATACACCTTCTCTAAGAACAGATGCTGATAACTGGGTTAGTTCCTTCAGAACTCTCAGATGAGTTTAGGGTTCAGGATGTGTGTCAAAATTCTGCTATTCGAAAAGCAAAGCAGAGTAAATGCAAGGATGATACAGAGAGAAGGACATTGGGAAGGGGGCTTGACTTTCTCACATGCTTCAGGCAAAGCTGAGAGACATGAAAGGTGCACTCATACTCAGATTCTGGTGGATAATTCTAACCCCATGTCACAGAATTAACCACTTTGAATAGACTTTTATATGGGAAAGCCAAAATTGCTGGTCAAAAGCATTATTCTTTACAAGGCTAAAACACCTGCCCACACAGCATGGCAAAGACAAATATGATGCTGGACAGTTTGAACCGCTACTTCTGGCTTTAATCTGGTCTAGTAGGTTCTTACTGTTAAGAAAGCACATCTGGCTTGCCATTCTTGGTCCATGGTCTATAAAACAGGGTGAAGTACAACCCTGCAAAAATTGCCTTGTGGTCAGTCCAGATAAGAGATGAATATTTGGCACCCTTATGCCAATATTGCTAATTGTCAAGTGTTAGATGAGCATTAATAGCTCCTGATCTCTATCAGTTACTTGGCAGAAGTTAGCTGGTGCAAATAAAAAGCACAAGTGTACAGTTTCTTCTATGGGCCAAGTATCTGGTATAGCACTGCTCAAACCCTAAACTCAGAAGCATTAAATTCCATGATGAAAGATTCTTCAGGATCTGGTAGTGTAACACAAGGGCAGTACCAAATACAGCTTTTAGCTAATCAAAAGTTTGTTGGGTCTGCACCAACCATTCTAATGGACTCATTGACAAGAAAGTAGCAAAACCTAAAAATTCATTTTTACAGTATGGCATACAGTATGTAACTAGAAGTGAGCCTGTTTACATAAATCTGTTATGAATCAGATAAAAGGATGGACACAAACACAGATCAGTTGGAACAACACAACAGCTGTTGGTAAAAATTATAGTACCCAAGTAGACAGCCTCTGAATCTCTCATACTGTACCATGAAATGGTCTGGAGTGACCAGGATATGGGACCAAGCCCCGAGAACTGACAGATAACAATGGAAGGGTCTGTTGAACCAGTTGAACTAGTGGTGTAGGATGTCTGTTACAGGGGATTCTCTGCTGAGTCTATGATATGTTGGTAATTGCATACACTGGGTCTTCTTATTTTGCATCATAATTAAACCTGACAACCATCAGGTGCACATTTCACCCTTTACATTAATTAGCACACATGTAAAAAAGAGCATGCATGTACAGTGGGTAGTGCTTGTATTATAATTGTAAGTAGCTTCTGGGGAGAGGACCATTGGTCTTGAATTGCCTACATTTGTGCATAATGTATCTGACTATTTAGTGCAGTCCAAATTCTTTAAATATGATTTTGTAATATTTTCCAGCCTGATCAGCATCAACAACTTTTTCTGAGATCCTCAGATCAAGACACTAGTGATCCAGTAGGGGCAGTTGAGTGCAGCACCGCACCTCCGGACATGCAAACCACATCCTGAGGTGCTCTCTTTTATTTATTTTATGTTGTTATGTGTGTTTCCCCACACACTCTGGTACAATTAGTTTATTTTTTTAATGTTTGGCATCCTCTGTGGTGGTCAGTTCCTGTTGGTTAATGGCATACCAGAGAAGGATTCTGGTTTAATCTGTCCACTGGCAAAGCCTGGAACCAGAGTCATTAGCCCTCTCCTTTTGTTTAAGATGCCTCTTTTTGTTCACTTGTGTTTTGTTCATAGGTCACAGGCTTCAACCTCAGTCCTTCCAGTCACGCAGCTAGTCCACTTGGGAAAGCTGCAGTTGCAGAGTGACTGTGGATATAGTGAAAAGATCAACCATCCCCCAAGTGGGCAACTGGGGTTGGAAATCTTGGCGGTGGTGTGATTGTTATTTTACTTTCATGTTTGTATGCTTAATTATTATTTTTGTTTCATTGTGTTGATCACAGATCACAGGCTTCAACCTCAGTTGTTCCAGTAATGCAGCTAGTCCACTCAGGGAGACTGCACTCGCACAACAACAGTAGGAACAGTAGTAATGTCAACCTGAGTGGGCAACTGAGGTTAAAAGCTTGGTGGTCCTGCAATCTTTATTTTCATAACCATTGGGTTTCGGGTGCACCTGATGATCCCATTATTTTAGGGGGGTTTTTTTGTTTGTTTGTTTGTTTGTTCATTTTATTTAAATATTTTAATCAATATGTACTTTTGTTAACTCTCTCAACATCTCTGGGTTTTGTTTCTCACAAGTCATAACAGAAACAGATGAAAATGACTTTCTATATATAAAGAGTCTAAAAATCCCATTTAAGAATGAGTTTGGAACAGTATGTGAGAACCTCAGTGGCCCTTAATTTCCATACCCAATGCTGTTCAGACTGGAAAAGCATACAACACACTAATTATAGATTATCAATCGACACTGACCAGAGGTTCAAATGGAATGGGCATGTTGTGATGTCTCTATAGACTGATCCCTCACCTATCCACCTGGTTGGAGAATGTATTAAGAAAGCACTAATGATCCTATAAGAATTTTAAAACTTTTCTAACCAAGCCATAATCCATACACAGTTGATGATTATATGGTCTTGAGAAATGGGGTCTATTTAACTATTTACTATTTAACTATTATTTTTTGTTGTTGTTGTTTTTCAATTTTTTAAAAATATATTATTACTTGTAAATATGGATACACCTGCATCTCTATACCCAATATTTCTGGATTTTATTTTTCTTCACTATATCAGAATGCAGTATTTCTGGCTAATAAAAGAACTGGACTTGTATCAATATTGCAAATATTGCAATATATAAATGACTTGTGCTTCATTTATCTATGCCAATATATTCAATGTCTTTATTTATGTACTATGTTACAGTTGCCTTAACCCTTTAAATCCCTGATTATTACTTATCTTTACTTGCCATCTTATTATTATACTATAGCACTATTGAATTAAAAAATAATAGCAGCTCTGACAGTAATGCAGGTGCAAATCACGTTTATATTAATGCCCTCGCTTGAATATTTATTAATTGATATACCACATAAACACTAAAATGTGCTTAATTGTTGATATGGTGATGTTTTCTGTGAGGGGATGTTTATTTAATATTAAATGAAGGAGTCTCTGAGAGAAGCTGGTGAGGGAATGACTGTTTATAAGAGATAACAGGAATTACCTTGTGTCACAGACCTTCCACAACATTACATGTAACTATAAATGGAAAAAAGTAAGCTGTGTTCTTAAATAAATAAGAATTTGTTAGGTTTTGAAAATTGTTGTGGTGTAATAGGAATAAAACACTTAGGGCATGCTGTTATAGGAAAATAATCAACTTCCAGCTGGTAACAGTAATTCTGTTTCTTCACACCATGCCATCGTTGATTATTTTCCCTTATCATATTCTTCAGTAATGAATTATGAGTAATAAGTCTATGACTTATTAGTTTCACTGTAGTTATTATATAAGAATTGTAGTAATACAGGTAAAAGCCACTTACGTGTACAGGAAATTTTTGAGTTTTATTTTTTTCTTCTGCTGGCTAAGAAACTTTAGTGATGGTTAAACCAGCCACTAGGCAAGTTCCTCTGATCTTATTCAACACACATAATACTGTTAAGCATTGACAACTAAAAATCAATAGATCAATATAGTCCCCCCATTAGGGCCTCAAAATAAACATATAATTCTGTTCAATGAGGATATATTCTGTAACTCACAAGCTAGTTTGTAATACCATAATATAAAAGCCATGCTAAAATGTTAGACTGTGATTATGATATGAAAATACAATATTGGCCCATGCCTGTTGGAGTACCTGCACTATTACTTTCTCCCTAATCAATTCATTGATGTTTGCTAGTCCGTAAGAAAAAAAAAAACTGTTTTGTCTGCACCATTTATCCGAGTGTCAAGCTTGATTTTCAGCCTTGTGGGATTTTCCGTTCCTGACTGCGACACAAACGGCCATTATTCACTTTTTGTTTTTGGATCGGATTTCCCCGGATCACTCACCAGTCAAGAGTCCCGTTTGCTTGGGTAACTTAATCATCTGGTCTCGATTTTAAGTTGAGAAAATTGATTGGCGTGGTGTCGGATTGCTCTGGGCTCCGTCCAAGCCGGCTTTGTTCACGGTGTTGTGCTATTCATGCATATGAAAAACTCTTTCTATTGGGTTCGCCACCTGAACCAGACGTCCGGATTAGATACCAGGCCTCATTGTGCTGGTGTTCCCAACCCAAAGACCGAGTCTGAAGTTCAGAGAATGGACTTATGGCATGAAGAACACTATCGGAGTAAGGTCTAATATGGAAGAGAGACTGTCATTTTGTGAACACCAAGACGTTCAGAATGGCACCTGGTGTGACCGTCTGATTGAGTCATAACCATTGCTGAAGCTGGACTGTATCACATCGTACCTTGTTCTTGGTCTGCTATATATCAGTATAATTGCATCGCAGTATTATATACCAAGATGATTTTTTTTTTTGCAGTTATATAACATTCTAACATTTCAGAAAAAAATTCTTAATACTTGAAGACATGTCTATGACACGTTCCATTCTGAGAAAAAAAAGCATGCGATTAAAAGGTAAAGCTTCAAACATAATGTTTTTACATTAACGTGTCAGATTTGTTGTACATTTAAATTTTATATGATGCCTATTAAGTGAAAAAATAACCATAAGTACAAAACTAATTGTTAGTTGCAGCTCTAGTCTAGCACTTATCTTAGGCACACATCATGCTAGATAGACCCCTGGGATACACACACACACCTTCGTTTACACACCTGGATCGGTTTAACTGCTAATTAGCACCTGAGAGAAGACTAAACAGGACAGTGGGCTTCTGGGACTGGGCTTTCTGACACCCCAGTGTTAAAGCAACATAATTAGTGTGCAATATGTTTAAGCACAGACAAAGGTGTGTGTGGTGGGGTGAGGGTGTTGGAGTGATTGTTAGCAAGCCTGAACTGTGCAGAAAAAACGAGAGAAAGAACGACACATCGTCCATTGTTCAATGAGTGAATGCAGTCAAAACGGTTCACTTATAATGAACACGTTCACACTGAGGAAACAGAAGCCAGGCGAAGGGAAAAGGTGAAGAACTCGTGCGTAATAGGACACGACCCGGTCCCAGGGTGGACAGCAGTGTGTGTGCTGAAGGCTGTCAGCGGCCGGCTAGTCTAACTCTATCCCTGCAGGACACACTTACTCAGATCCCCCACCATGCTGTGAGACCAACGCTGGTGATCAGTTTTCAGGACATGTCCGACTCCAGCTGCATGGTGCTCATTCAAAATATTCGGTCACCTACATACTTTCAAATATATACTAGATTGCTGTATACTTGACTGCCAAATTGTTGCACATCTGTAGTTGCAGTAAGGCTCATTTATTAAATTCAGACTAGACTAGATTAGACACTGATAATCAGTTGGACAAAATATTGTAACGCTAGACATAAGTTTATCATGGACACTTCAATATACTACCTAATAATATACTAGTACACACAAAAACACGATGTTAAATTGTTTCGCATCTTTGTGACCTGATGGTCAGAGCAGAGAAAATCAGCTCCTCTCCTTCCCTTTAAGCACAGTGTCCAATCAAATCAGCTCCTCTCCTTCCATGTAAGAGCAGCGTCCAAGCAAATCAGCTCCTCTCCTTCCATGTAAGAGCAGCGTCCAATCAAATCAGCTCCTCTCCTTCCATGTAAGGGCAGCGTCCAATCAAATCAGCTCCTCTCCTTCCATGTAAGAGCAGCGTCCAATCAAATCAGCCCCTCTCATTCCCTTTAAGAACCAAACATCCAATCAAATCAGCTCCTCTCTTCCCTTTTAAGCATAGTGTCCAATCAAATCAGCTCCTCTCCTTCCCTTTAAGCACAGTGTCCAATCAAATCAGCTCCTCTCATTTCGTTTAAGATCCAAGTGTCCGGTCAAATCAGCCCCTCTATGTCCTTTTAAGAAGTGAGTTTCCAATCACATCAGCTCCTCTCCTTCCCTTTAAGAAGTAAGTGTCTGATCAAATCACTAAAATCACCTTAAGAACCGAGAACATAACGCAAAGGGAGAAAAATTGTCTTGCACCTAATGAAAATAACACACAAATAATGTTAAACAGCAAAATTAACCTAACATCCGCAAAAAAAAGCTCAGTGTATTAAACTCACTGAATCAAAGTAGAAGAACGTCTGATCAAAATCATCCCTAGCTCACAGGGACTGCAGCTTTTCCACACTTCAGTGAACCCTTCATTTCCCCTCGTGCAGACTTATTCACTGATTATGAACACGAGCAGGAACTGGTCATTCTGTCTGACAGAATCGGGTTACGATGTGTCTTTTTCTTTTGTGCATGTGTACGTTAAGCTCGTTAACCTCAGGTCCTGATTTCTGCCATGATAACCTGCTCCTCTCCATTGTGGGGGTGCTGAAAAATTCATGACTCGGCGTCGCTGCGTTCACAAATCTGTCATGCTCTCTAAGGGTGCTCAATTATTCAGCGACGTACTTCAACCCTTTATTTCATACACCAAATGCTGAAGGTCAGTCCGAGTTCAGCACAAATCTCAAAGATTAGCGTCAAAGAGGTTCAGCTGGCTGATCGTTGCTTATTTTGTAGCCAAAGTTCAGTGAAATATATAAAATGAAGACAACATTCCAGAAGTCAATATTTAGCTAGCTTTCTAAACACAACACTACGCTAGCAAGCTACATATTAAGCCTAGCATAACATGCTAAATTTAATTAGCAAAAGTTGGGATATTTTTTTTTAAACCAAACCCTGATTTATACCTTTCCAAAACTTTTTGTCCTGGGCTTGTTAGTCTTCACAGTGCTGTTCCTACTGGAAGTTTTCCATCCATAATGCTGCGTGCACTAACCAGTGGAGGATGAACATTGAAATGCATGCATGTGTTAGTAATTTTAAGCAGTTTGGCCTGCATGCGCTCACTTTATTTTGTCTCTTTGCAGATTGTCTCGGCTCCACTGTTTTTGCTCCCATTAAGGCCGACATCGCTGGGAACATAACCGTGAGTGCACTTCAGCTGTTAGACACCTAACACAGGGACAACAGAATGCAGATAAACAGGCTCAGCTGAGTTTAAAGGTCCAACTGTGACATGTTTTTTTCCCTCTAAGAAAATCAAGGCAGTGTACGACAGCAACCCGAGTCGATTTAAGACGCTGCAGCAGATCCTGGAGGCTGAGAAGGAGATGTACACGGCCGAGTGGCCCAGAGTAGGAGCTACACTCTCCCTCATGTGGCTCAAAAGGTCAAGACGTTTCATACAATAATATCAGTAAATAGATGAGTTTAATATGGCACGTATTCAGGGTTTAAGTGATATTATATAAGATAAAGTAGACCTATTTTACTTCCCATTCCTGTTTTTCATTCTCTTCTTTTCCATTCCTGTTTCTGCTCCTGTTCCCATTCCTGTTCCTGTTCCCATTTCGGTTTCAGACCTTGTTCATTTTCCCATTCCTGTCCATTTTTCTGTTTCCGGTCCTGTTTTTATTCCCATTCCTGTTCTTATTTCTATTCCCATTCCTAGTTTCCTGTTCCCATTCCTGTTGCTGTTTCAGGTATTGCACCCATTTCCATTCCCGTTATAATGTATTAGTATTTGAAGACGCTCTCACGGACAGACTTGTGTTCTTCATGGTTTCAGGGGGCTGCGCTTCATTCAGGTCCTCCTGCAGAGTTTAGTGGACGGTGAGAAGGATGAGAACAACCCCAACCTGATCCGAGTGAACATCACTAAAGCCTATGAGATCTCGCTGAGAAAATACCACAGCTGGTTCGTGCAAAAACTCTTCAAAGTAAGAGCACGTTACACGCTCACTATTATCCCTCTGACATACAGTACAGTCATCATACCCTTCATAGTGTGCTTATTGTGTCTTACTGTTCAGTGTTGTGGTTTATGTTTTAGAATGTTCACCATTTGCTCCTGGTAGCAGTTTCTTTCTCTTTGAGCAGACTTAGCTTTAGATAATCTGTGAATTTGTGAACTTCAGTCTTGTGAGCCAACAAAAAGAAAACATCAAAGATCAATCTAAACACTACACCTACAAATTACCAACGCACACCTGTACATACCATGTGACCAGTCGTGTGACTGTAACTAGTTTGACGAGTCCAATGTGTGGTAATCATACATTCACTACAGGTAATGCCAGATTTAATGCCATTTTTAATGCACATTCGCCTCACACCTCCAGGGTCGGGGGTTCGATTCCCACCATGGCCCTGTGTGTGCGGAGTTTGCAGGGTTTCCTCCAGTTTCAAGTCCAAAGACATGCAGGGTAGGCTGATTGGCATGTCCAAAGTGTCTGTAGTGTATGAATGGGTGTGTGAGTGTGTATGTGATTGTGTCCTGTGATGGATTGGCACCCTGTCCAGTGTGTACCCCGCCCGATGCTCCCTTCAGGCTTCAGGCTTCAGGCTCCCTGAAAAGGATAAGTGGTATAGAAGATGGATTGATATCCTACCTGTTTGGATAAAATGGAAATAAAATGGACAAACCTGTGCTAATAATTTCCAGTGTCTTCCTCTAGGCGGCGATGTATGCTGCGCCGTATAAGTCGGACTTCCTGAAGGCGCTATCTAAAGGGCGGGAGGTTAAAGAGGAGGACTGCCTGGACAAAGTGCGCCAGTTTCTTATCAACTTCACCACCACCATCGACGCCATCTACGAGATGTACACCAAGATGAACGCTGAGCTTGAGTACAAAGCCTGAGCTGTGGTTCTGCCTTCTGATTGGCTCTCATCAGACTGATCTGTGTTCTTATTGGACCACATCTCTCTCAGGGTTTCTCGGGGCCTCTCGTTTGTTGTTTATTTTCTGTTCTGTAATGGAAATGTGGCCCATCCAGATGGAGAGTGCTGACTCTTATTCAGGACACTGCTGTGTGAATACCGGTGTCAGTTTGATGTGTTCAGTGTATAGTAGTAATGAGTCAGAGCAAGTGGACATGTTAGAATCTCAATGAGGTTTCCTTATAAATTATTTTTAACATATTATTAGAAATGATGTTATATTTATAAAAAAAAGGCTAATACATTTATGGTGACCCTACTTACATTTACATTTATTCATTTAGCAGACGCTTTTATCCAAAGCGACTTTACTTACAGGATAGTGGAGGACCAATACACTGTGCAAAGCAACTGATGGACAGGAGTCAGTAACTCAGCACTAGAAGTGTATTTTTCAATTGCACAAGGAATTTTGAATAATACTGCCTGCTCCCACAGTTATTATTTTTAGTTGCATCTGCCTTTTGCTTTAAAAAACAAAAACAAACAAACAAAAATTTTTAGCTGGCTCTATTTACTGGAATAACCTCTGTGACAGTAGCCAGGATTAAGCGGTTACTAAAGATGAATGAATTATTATCATGTAATTAATAAGCTTCATATCTGACCGCCCACTCAGTCACGTGACCTTACGTTCACATTAGCAAGAGACAAATTTGCAGATTCATTATCCAAGTGAATGGTACCGAGGTCATGTGGTATGTTGTTAAGGCTGTTTTTTTTTTTTTTAACAGTACTTACAATTGTAACGATTTATGTGTTGGGAAAAAAATGATAAATGCTGAAACATGATAGAATTTTATTGAATTTGGGCATGGTTTAATGCTTTTCTTATTCAGAAATTTGGTTATGTGTTATGTGCTTTCATTTCAACTTCTAAGTCATGTGGTGTTAACAGGATTTTAAATCTATTTGGTGTGTGTGTGTGTGTGTGAGAGAGAATGATATGTTTATGTGAATGAGTTAATAATGATGCGCAATAAAACTACACTTGTGTTTGTAATTCATTCTTCTTGTTCGCTATGTGATATTTCATTTTAAACACGAATTAGACCTGATCATCAAATAGCTACTACAATATACTGAGGAGTGTAGCGTATTAGCTTACTAAATATTATGTTCAAACAGAACCTCAGCTTTGAGCTGCATATTTAGCATACTATTTAGTACTGTAACACAGGAGTTCCCAAACTTTTCCAGTGCAAGACCCCCCAAATGACATTGACATTTGACCGAGGCCCCCCTTTTGCAAGATGTCTTTAAAACACATTAAAAATACAGACTTCTGAATATATCCCCCC